>JAJOOH010001605.1:0-68868 GCA_029582605.1 Solanum gracilifrons
CCCCCCCCCCCCCCCCCCCCCCCCCCCCCCCCCCCCCCCCCCCCCCCCCCCCCCCCCCCCCCCCCCCCCCCCCCCCCCCCCCCCTGTGGTTTTTTAATCTTGAATGTTTCTTTGATTTCCACTCTTAATTTTTTATCATTGTTGAGATTAATTGGTGGTTCTATTTTTTGCTAAATCGATTCTCATTTTGTTCCCATTTTCGAGGCACAAGCTCCTTGAGCTAGGTGGGAGCTAGTGAAAAAGTCAATTTTTTGATTCCACGTGTGGCTCCCATGTTCCAATTTTGACCCGATCTTTCGGTCCAAATTCGTTTACTGCATTTTTGGTTTTATTTCACTCATCTTGACGTTCTTTTAGCTAATTTGATAGCATGGCACAAATCAGAGGCTCATTAGAAAGAAAAAGCTCTAGAATAAAGGTTCGAGTGCGGTTTCAGCCATGAAGTATGTTACAATATTGAGTAATATTTATTATTTGGGAGGCTTTAGATTGAGATTCTAGGTTGTATGATCCTTAGTTGTATTTTTGGCCCCTTAGTGTTATTAACATAGCTTTTAGTCTTAAAGCCTAGTTTTAGGATGATCCTTAGTCTTGGTTGGCGTTATAGGGTCCTTAGAATGCTTCTAAGGGCCTTAAAGTTAGATTTATGCACATTGGGCTGGTTTGATATGAATTTGTGTCTTTTTGGTTGTTTCCAAACTTTTATTATATTATTACTGTGTTTGTGAGCTTGAGGCCTTGGACTTGGACTGGCTGGAGTTCTAGGTTAGTATGATTTCACTATGACGGGTATCTACCCAACAAATTGTGTGATGTTATTGGTTTATGAATGGATTGACTGTATTTTTTATGCAATCATGTGTATAACATCTGCATTTAAGGTGTTTGTATTTGGATAGAAGATAAAGATGTGTTTGAGACATGTAAATGGTTTTCCATTTGTTTTGAGCTTTGAGGGAGCGGGTTACTATTTTTACTTGACGGAACTTGGGATTTTGGAATAGAAATGTACTTATTTCAAGGTTTTGTGCCTTAAAGGGATATTTACTTTAAGACCGGTTGGTTTGAAAGTCAAGGCTTGATTATTTCATGGAAAAATACCTTATTTATAAGAAGCTAGGTAAAAATATGTTTTCTCTTTAAATATATGAACTTCTACATATTTTTATTGAAAAAGGTACTATTTTACTTGATATCATATCTTGTTCTATAGAAAAGATTAAGGAACTCTAGGTTCGAGATCTGTGTACCAATCAAATGCATTTTTTTGAGAGATCGAACGAATTCTTTAACGAGATAATCACCATACGTCCCAACATCATTGAAAGTTTCGATAAAGTGCGCCATAAGTTGTTTGGGATTTCCTTTGCCATCAAATTGTTGAAGCTTAAGAGGTTGATAGCCCTCGGGCATTTTCAAATTATCAATTCTTTATGTATATGACTTTGCATATGTGGAAGAAAATTTGGATGAGGACTCAGATTTGTCTTTAAAACCTTCAGCGAAGAGATGAATCTCTTTGATCTTTGTTTGCTTTATGCAAGACTCTCCTTCGTCTTGAATTTTAGAATGCTTCAGAGGTGCTTGACTCGCTCTTCTTTCGATCATGTTATCCATCTTATTTGTTAGCTTGGAAAGTTTAGCATCTTCTTAGAGAGCAAACTTCGTGAAGCTTTCAATTGCTTTAGTCAAGCTTCTATAGTGCAGGTCATTTGATATTCTTTGATGCTTGAAAAATTGAGATGAGAGGTAAATATTGTCCCACTGGGCGGGCAAAATTTGTAGACAATAAAATTCGCGTCGAGAAAATAATCATGAAGAACGGAAAAGTATCGCAACAATCGTATTTATTATATCAAAGTGCGAGTGTTACAATCTCTACGATTCCTCTGAATTCCCCTTTTCAGCTATAATTCAAGGGCTCTTGAGGTTGATCTTGAATTTGTCTTGAACTTGATCTGGGATTCAAGGACTTTAAAGCTTGTTCTTGAATCTTCGATGAACTTGAACTTGTACTTTATCTTCATCTTGACTTTTACTTGAATTCAAGGGCTTCAAGCTTGTTATTGAATCGGATGGTCTTGATTTTGATCGTTCTTGAACTTAAATGCTTGAATTGTTAAACTTGTAGCTTTTAGAGAATTTTATGGTGTTTGTACAGCGGGCATTCTCTTGCTTCTTGTTTAGAATTTTCTGATCCCTTTTCTAAATTATGAGGACCCCTATTTATAATTTTAAAATAGAGGAATTGTGATTGGAAAAGGATTTCCTTCGGCCAATTAGATTTAAATAACATGGCATATGGGCTTTATGGAGCGGGCTTTAATTAAATCCATACTTTTATTGAATTTAAATAATTAACTCAATTATATGAATCCATAATATTTATTTGGACTAATATATTCATGAATTTAAGATAATCTGGATCATTTTATAAATTTATATTTAATAAATTTTAAATGATTACATATAATTTTTAATATCAATGGATCTTATGCGACACAAATATGTATTAAATGAGTACCACTACGAGCATCGATTATCGAAAATAAAATCTCTCTAACTTTAGAGCCAACAATATTGCTATAAATATTATGGAATTTAGTATGAAACTATGATAATTAGATTGTCATTTAACTAAAGCTTTTAATATCAACTTTTATGATTTCATCTTTTTTATTAGCAATTTTAAATTGAAAATGCAGCATGAGCTTTTTTTAGCAATTTTTCTGAATAGATAATATCAGAATCGTAACTTCATTTGTATTTCTCTCTTTTATTATATTATTTATTAAAATATTTATATAATAGTGAAATTAATTATTTAAAAAATATATATAATATTTTCTTATACCAGCGCGAAGCGCAGACAAGTACACTAGTTATCTAATGTAACTGAATATATTCTATTGTTAAACCTTATGATAGCGCATTTCTAAGTAATTATAAAGTACATATATATTTTATATTTTATATCAGATATACATTGATTTATGTATCCTTGAATTGTAGACACAGTTTTTGTATGACTCACATATTGTGTATATGTTATTTATATTCTTGTTACATTTACATTTTGTAGAAGGATGTCTCTGTCACCAGATCATTCGCCACACCCATTACGCACCGCTCAAATATGATAGGTTAAATACATAAGCGGCCCCTTAAACTTGTGTGTTCCTCTTACTTTGATACTACAACTTGGACTTGCTCATAGTGAACGTTTACACTGCTCAAATAGTATACTTATTGGACTCTTTTCTTATGCGGAGAAGCCACCTAGCCGTTAAACAGCAACAATAACATATTCAGTATAATTCCACAAGGTGGGGGAATCTAGAGAAAGTAGTATTTACGCAAACCTTACCGTTGTCTTTTGAGATTAAGGAGAAGAAAAAGAAGCAGTGACAACAACAAGATAAAAGCCACCTAGCCATCAACTTTCATTTATTTATGAGATTGAGATTCAAGATTTAATACACTACCTTCAAAACTCATTTCTGGAACAAGATTGTGTACAATAGTTCATTCCAACAATCTGGAACACCATCTACACACCAATGGTTGCAGTCCATCGATGCGCCACTGACAATTCTCGGGGGGTGTCCGTCTTTTCGTAGTTGTGTAAGCAGTGTAATATCAAGTAAATTGACAGGCATTGTCATGTTACTTAGGAAACTCTTCACCACTACCTCTCCTGCATATCTTTCACTTGGATAAGTTGATCCCTCTATTGGATTTGTTTGTCCACTGTAGTCCTTCACCATTGGTTCATCCCAATCCTTGCCACTAAAAAGAGGAAACAGAACCAAGCTGAAGAAAATGGTCTGAAATTCTACAACACAAATCATATACAAACTTGCAAGAAAGTGTGATTGATTTACAATTCGTTGAGACGTAGTGTCATTTGGTTCACGTACTACTCCCTTTGTCTGAATTTATATGACACACTTTCCAATTTAGTCTGTTAAAAAAATGATACATTTCCTTATTTCATGAATATTTAATGACACTATCAACATTTACTCCCACTTAATTATTTGACAAAAAGTATATAAAGGAGTACTCCTTTTAATGGTACTTATGGAACATTGAAAAATCTTCCCTTATTTCTTAAACTCAATGCCCAGTCAACTACATCATATTTATTGGGATGGAAGGAGTGGTATGTTTGGGTTAAAAATAATAGTCACGGCACGAAGCATCATCCCGCGTTCACGGAAGGTCTGTAGAAGGATCACACCCCAAGGGGATGGAGTATGTGTAGGCCATCTACCATGATATAGGTGATAGTGAGTGATATCACGGATAGAATTCGTGACCTATAGGTCAGATGGAGACTTTGTTATTGCTCTAAGGTTTACGTTGAGATTAGAATGTGAACGACCCCTAAATTTTATAGAAGAAAAAGAGAAGTTGTCTGATAACTTACTAATAATGAACAACAGAAATTCCTTGGAAGAACACTTTAGTCACAACAAGATCAATGTTGGAATCAACCTAATTACCCAAAGTAGTTAAAGCAATTTTATATGCTTCCATATGGTCCATCTCCTTGTATAGTTTGTCACCAACTTGAAGATAGTCCCACTTGCGGAAAAAACCAGGACAATGTTATTTTACTTGTAATACGAAATAAAGGAGTTTGGTGTCTATTAAATTAGTGAAGAAGAAGTGTACATTTGTTGACTTCTGACATCTAGTATGTATCCACCAATGGTAGCTGTTAAATATTAAGACATCAATTCCTTTCCACTGCTCAGTTCTGGTGAGAGAGTCCAGCTTGAGAACTCGTCTTTCTTTCTCGACCACTAGGTCAACGAGAAATCCATCTTTCAAGAATGTGACTCTAGACTCAAACTTCTTCAGAAGCCAAATAAAGGAGCATGAGAAAGAAGGGAATAATATATATCAGAAAGTTAAAAGCAGTTTTTGAGCTAGGAGATTAATTCTTTTAATAAACTTAGTATTCGGGCTAGTTACCTTGACTAATTCCACGAGATACCTACCACCTAATACCAACAATAGGTACCAAGTAACTCTGTCCACCAAGGCCAGGACAAATTGTGAAAAATGATAAAGTTGATTTTTGGAATATCATAGATTTTCTAGTATAGTCCCTAGAATAATTATCTTAAAGAAATATCTAGATATTCTAGAGAAGTTGCCTTGAAGAAATATCCAGATATTCTAGAGAAATTGCTAGAAGATAAGTTCACTAAAACTTTTGCATAAATATCCTAGAGAAGATATTTTTGTAGTAAATGATAGAATAGTCTAGAGTTTGTAATATCTAGATCCATCCCTACATAAGTATAAATAGGGGTGAACATTGTCATTTGTATACGACCCAAGAATAACCCAAGAACAACCCAAATAAAAGAATCTTCTTCCATATCCAAGTTCTCATTTCTTGCTTCCTCTTCTTTAGTTGAATCTTCCGATCTTAGTTAACGATCTTGGGCTAGCAGAAGGCTTTCTGATTTATATTTTCTTCTGCTATTCTCTACATTGTATCAGAGCGACAACCATAGGTTGGCTTGTGGGTGTTATTTCAAGATCGGGTTGGTGGTAGATTCAACTGGTTTGTCGATATGGATTCTAGCATTCGTGTTAATGGACTAGGGATGGAGTTGTTCATGAATCAGTCCAATTACAAGGTATGGAAAACATGTATGGAATCATACCTTGTGGAGCGAGGATTTTTGGGATGTTGTTAATGGGAGTAACACAACTCCTCCTGCTAACGGACCGGAAAACAGCAGTGCGTACAAGAAGTGGAAGCAGATTAATGCGAAGGCAGGGTTCATTCTAAAGAGGACAATCTCCTCTGGTTTATTCGATCATATTATAAAGTGTAAATCAGCTCATGAAATATGGAGGACCCTCGATCGCTTGTTCAACAAAAAGAATGAAGCTCGGCTGCAGATATTGGAAAATGAATTGGCTAATACCAATCAAGGTAACCTTTCTATCTCCGAGTATTTTTCAAAGATTAAGAACTTATGTTCTGAGATATGTTTATTGAATTTGGAAGAGGCTATTTCTGAAGCACGAATAAGAAGAATAGTCCTTCGTGGATTGAAACCAGAATATATTCCATTTGTAACATCGATTAAAGGATGGGCTCAACAGCCATCCTTGGAGGAATTTGAAAATTTATTGTTGTCACAGGAATTACTAGCTAAGCAGTTGGCTAGTGTGTTTGTCAAAGATACAGAAGGAGATGCTCTTGTAGCCAACAAGAGAAATTTCAAAGGAAAATCAAGAGATATGTCGGACTCTCGATCCTCAGGTAATTCAAGCTCACCTGGAAAGAAGGAAGAGCCTTCTAAATATTATGGTAAGAAGCCTCCCAGGTGTTATCAATGTGGTAATGTAGGACACATAAAATTATATTGATGAGCCAAAGAGAGCAATATGGCTCAAAAAGTTGCTGAAGAAGAAGCAGAGTGGGAACAGTGTTTAGTGGTTAAGACTCGAGCAATAGATGCTATGATTTCCATCAATGCAGAAAAAGACTGGATCAAGGATCTAGAATATACTATAGCCGATCACATGAAGAAGCAAGAAACTGATGTTGTCAGCATGAAGCAAGAAATTTTTGAGGATAACAGTGTAGCTACTATTGAAGGAATCAAAGAAGAAGATCTTAAACAGGCAATATCGGAAACTACATGTGCTAGTGGCGACCTTTACAAAGAAAGCATTGAGGGAGATGTATTAGAAGCGGTAGTATATGGTCAATCATCTGCAATATCAAGGTCAACTAATGACTCAAAGCAAATTCTAAAAGCAGATGGGGAAAGTAGAGATCAAATAGAGGAAGAAGTTGATATTGAAGTCCCCAAGACAAACAATATGATTTTTGAAAGCTCTGAAGTTGCCAAAAGATCTACCGAGGAGATGATAAGAGAATTTGGCAGTGGATATGTTGGTGTTGAGACTTCACATGAAATTGATAGTTTTTCTCTGGATAATATAACTGTCGAAAAGTTAAGAGAAAGGGGGAGTCTGAAAACTCAACAAAGAGATAACCTACATGGATTAACTAACGATGAAGAATCTTTATCATTTGAAGAAGTAAGAAGAGTCTGGAAGAAACTGTTGAGATTTTCACCAAGACGTAGCTCAAAGCTTCGTTTGAGTTCTTCCACAACAAGTATGGGGTAGTTTCCAAAAATCACTTTAAGGGGAGTGTGAAAAATGATAAAGTTGATTTTTGGAATATCATAGATTTTTCTAGTATAGTTTCTAGAATGGTCTAGTATAGTACCTAGAATAATTATCTTAAAGATATATCTAGATATCCTAGAGAAGTTGCCTTGAATAAATATCTAGATATTCTAGAAAAATTGCTAGAATATAAGTTCACTAGAACTTTTGTGTAGATATTCTAGAGAAGATATTTTTGTAGTAAATGATAGAATAGTCTAGAGCTTGTAATATCTAGAACCATCCCTACATAAGTATAAATAGGGGTGACCATTGTCATTTGTATACGACCAAAGAATAACCCAAGAACAACCCAACTAAAAGAGTCTTCTTCCATATCCAAATTCTCCTTTCTTGCTTCTTCTTCTTTAGTTGAATCTTCTGATCTTAGTTAACGATCTTGGGCTAGCAGAAGGCTTTCTGATTTATAGTTTTCTTCTGCTAGCCGAAGGTTTGTATTACATAAAGGATAGTGATGGGAAGGGAACAACCTCAATTGGCCCCAACGTCGGAGTACTTTTACCAACAACAACAATATATTCAGAGTAATCCCACTAGGTGGATTCTGGGAAGGGTTTGGTGTACGGAGACCTTACCCATACCTGTGGGGCAGAGAGGTTGTTTTCCAAAAACTCTCAGCTCAAATAACTCATAACAAAGCAATGGAAAAAATAACATAGAGACGCGCAAATCAGACATCACATGATAGTGAAATCATTACATGGCATTCAAGTTTGCCAAACAAAAGATGATAGAGAGGCAACGATTAAGTGGACCTATGGGGAATGAGAGAACGGAACGGTTTCTTGTCCTGTCAAATGTGTAACTAGAATTTGGAATTGCAGCATGAAGCATGCATGCTAGTGATTGCCACTGGTTATTGCTGAAGGAATCCCCCACAAACATGAAGTTTTTGCCTCTGAAGCTTTTCAAGAAATCTTCGCCATTGAACTTATGAATGCCATAATCCATAAAAAATCATTTTAACAAGTATTTGATTACAGTGGCAGAATCACAATTTTAAAAATAGGAGTTCAATATATGAAAAAGTAAACACACAAAGAAGCCAAGTGGGAATTCAATGTCTACTATATATACATAAAACCAACTTTAATCATGTATACATGGTGTAATTTTTTGTTACGGGTACGTTCATAACAAGCACAAAGAAATTCTTCTTTTTCTGTATAAATAACAACTATGATTTCAACTATACGAATAATGATTGACCATGATACTTAAGCCCGTCTTAATCTAATATTATACAAAACAAAAAATAAATTATTTCTATATTTACTAGTGACATATAATCTTAATAAACTTTAAAAAACTCCTAGAAAATATAGCAATTTTTTCTTTATAAGTAATCTTAGAAAATTATAAGGGAAGGGGCATCAACTTGTGTTTCGAAAATTAACAGTTGGGTAATACTTCCCTTTTCCTGGCTCTTTTTCTCTCAAAACACTTATCATGTTTTTTATTTACATGTTTCTTAATATAATATTAATTTAAAAGGAATTTTGATTATTTAATTTTTATTTTTGTCTTAATATATAATTTTTCTTTATTAAATATTTATTCTATTTATGTGTCATAATTAAGATACTTATAATTTGAAGGACAATTACTATTAAAATTCTATTTATGTGTTATAATCCGAATATTTTGGTTTTTACTTTTTTCATGAATTTTCAGAGATTCCAAAAAAAAAATATTTTCACTCCAAATTACTCACGAAAATTAAAAATCCAACTCTAACTCCCTTTATGTTTTTGGTCAAACACAACTCAAATATTCAAATATTATCTTTCACTTCGAAACAAAAAACTACTTTTTTTTCTATTTTCACAATTAAACATGAACAACTCCTACTTAAATTAAGATAAGCATAATTTACCAAGAATCCAGTGAGCTACTTTTACTTAGAAATAAGACTGCCAACTCAAAATTCTAGCTTCGACTCTATAAACATGAAATTTTATATGAAAACAAATAACTCATTTATGATACTTGGGGAAGTCACAATCTGTAGGCTGCCATCTATATTTGATATATTTTGTAATTTTATTAGACATATTTTAAATATTTTAAATTTTTAATTATCCTAACTTTTAGGTAGTTTTTTTCCGATGTATTTATGTCAACTATCACTACTATGGTCTACGATATTCTAATTTTATGCTTGTTTGGGGATAATAGGTCGATTTAGACAAGACAAGTACTATTTGCTTCACCCTGGGATTTAAAAAATAAAGTTAAATAGTAGAATTGTATAATAATATTTTTTATATCCAAATTTATGTCTTAATTATGTGATGTGATTTGACTTGGTATAGAGTTTACGAAAGAAAGACTTTTGAAAATTGTAGTCTAAAACAAGTCATAGATATTTGTATGACTATAAATCATTTCATTAAGGATGAATTCAACATGATAAAGTTAAATTGTTACTAAATAGAGAAACCTGTCATTCTTGTTTTAACAGACTACAAAAAAAGTGAGTCATATAAAATAAAACAAGGGTGTAATATATAGTTTTTAGTCTATTCCCAGAAGAAGGTCACATTTCTATACTTGGAGATAGCTTTTAACTTTAAAATTTCAATTTTCTCCTCAATAAAATGAATATAGACATTAATTTTTACGACCACATTAAAATTCACCATGTTCTTTGTTGTAAACACATTCTAACTAAGGATTCTAGAATTCTCCACGAACAATGAGCCAACTTTTATCCTTTTAACTCGACTCTTTAGTCTTAAAGCCACTGATTTTAAAATGAGTCAACTGTCGATGCATGTTCATTGGTCTAACCCTGAATGTCAAAAACATCCTTGGATTAATCTCGTAGTTCCTACATAGTGGAGATCATGGGATTAGCCCATGGTTTTTCCTTTTGTTTTGCCACAATTAGTTCAAAGACCGAATTCATCTCTCGGTCTTATAAAGAGATAATTTTAGGAAGAACTTAATTGGAAAGAGCTTATTTGAGATTTGTGCAAGTTAGTCTTCAATTGTGAGTTTTGGGCCAACTTCAAACGACCATAACTTTCAGCACAAGATGATTTAGGTGGCCCATGAGATATCAAATGATAGGTCTTTGAGTCCTCTTTCCAACGTTGCCAAGTTTGCTAAATTCCAAGTTCGTATGAGGGAGATATGCATGTTTGAGTTCAGCATGTGCAGTTATGGAAACTCATCCGAATTAAGGAGGGGTATTTTTGTCTTTTCCTTACCCCACTATGTCCACACATTTTTTCACCCAAATTAAGGGTCAAATCTGATTAAAATCAGTTTACGCTAAAGTCTAAAAAAATTTGGAAGGTTAGGGAAAAGTTCAAGAGGATGAAAAGGAGAAAAGCTTCAAACATTCAAAATTTCATGCAATCTTTGAGGATTTTCACCAAAAATTTGATTCTTTCGATGTATGTAAGTTACCATAGTAATGGGTTAGTTCACCCTCATACCAATCATGAGTTTCTTTATCAAATTCGTCCATGAAATATGTGTATTGAGGTTCTTGATGAGTTTTCTTGAAGTTTTGTTCTTCATTCGTTATTAATGAGGTTTGATGAGGTCTTGAGGAGAGGGTTTTGAGTTTGAGGGTTATTCTTAAATATATTTGAGTAGATTTTTATTTACTTATGTTGGGTGTACGAATCTAAGAGATTTTGGATGAAATTAATTGATTTTAGGTAAATTAGGGCCAAAAATCAAGAAAATTGTTTTTGTTGAAACTATCTAGAAAAGGGTTGGGACACCGCACCCCCAATGTGCCAGTAGTGCGCTAGAAACGATCCCCAGTAATGGGAGGCCTGGCGTGACGCACCACCCCTACGCCAAAAGCGTCAGGCCGCTTTTCTTCTTCATTCTCATTTCGTACTTGTTCCTTTGAGTCGATCTTTCATTCTCTTCTTAGTCCTAACTATTTAAACCTTCATTAATCATCGAGAGATCATATATATCATGAATCATAACTCTTAAATTCACATTTCAAGTTCAAGATATAATTAAGAATAAAGTTCCAGGGAGACCTTTGAGTTGTTTTGAGAAGTCTTTTACAATCTTTTAAAACTTGTTTTAAGACTTGAGTACTGGAGCATGAGGATGAGGAGAGTTGAGTTCATGTTTTCTATATGAATATAAGAGAACTAAGTATTCCCAAGAGTGATTTTTTTCATTTAAAATGAGAGGAAACTCTGATTTCCAAATGAGTTCACGAGGAGTTTCTGAGCACTATCTCTTTTAAGAGAACCTTTTGAGTAATAATCCCAAAGTTTGAGGATGAGGAAATATTTTTAAACACATGATCATGATTTATATTATTGGGAGTAGTATTGAGCACCAATATGGAGACAAGTTCACGCAAATCAAAGTCCTCATAAACCATGTAAGCCAACATAGGTAAAGGGTCATGATTTTTAGATGATTCCTTATTGTTTTTAAGCATAGCTTAGTGGATCCACTTATTTAAGGATGTATTATACTCCAAAAAGGTATACGATAGTTCTAGAAGCGTGGGCGAGACATTGTACCATCACATAGCTCATAGTGATGGTTGTCGGTTAGAGAAACTCTCAAATAAGAGTAACAGAGTTATTATTGTATTTTTAAATACACTGAATTATTATCTATTATTTTAAAAGATTTATTTATGATGTATGTTTATTGTTGCTTTTATATTGAATTGAGTTGAGTATTTACAAGTTTGAGTATCTTTGAGTATCCTTGAGTTGAGTTGAGATGAGGTGAGTAGGTTCTTCCTTGCTTGCTCGAACTTTCAATGTTCTGACACAATTTGTCCTGCATCTTTCATGATGTAGATACAAGTAATTTATGTCATCAGCATGCGCTCCGTTGATATAACTTCCAGTTCAATAGTTACTTTGGTGAGCCTCCTTGCTTCGGAGAGTTCCACATCTACTTTTAGTTTTGTTAGGAGGTCGTGGGTATTGTCTTGACTTTCCTCATTGTAATTAGAGGCTTCATAGACAGAAGTGTTTTGAGAAGTTTTCTCCATTTTCAATTGTTAATGTTCAAGACTTGAGTTGCCTATTTTGTCCGGTTGAATGATTTTCCTAAATATTCGGAGTTATGTATTTTGAGACTTTTGAGTTAAATCTTTTCTTTTGAGTTCCTATATTATTCAGTAAGTCTTCCACTGAGTAATGAGCAAGGCCAAGGGTTCTCTCGGGAATCAACAATGGTTATTTAGTGCCAGCAACGTTTAGGGTGTAGGCTCGGGGAGTGACAATCTTGGTATCAGAGCACAGAGTTCAAGAGTCCTAGGGTGTCTATGAAGTCATGTCTGTAGAGTCCTGGTTATCGGTGTGAAGCTCTCCACATCTATAATTAGGAGGCTATGACATTTAGGACCTATCTCACTTCTTTCATACTCTTCTTGTGCGATAAAGTTTAAATCTATAAAAGTTTCCTTCTAATTCGTGCTTGCGCATATCTTTCAGATCATGCCTCCATGAAGAGTTGTTCAAGGTCGTCTTGCTAGGAGAAATGTTGAACCCCAGGATAAAGGGGTCCCCAATGACCAGAAATGCAATTCTAAAGAGAGGTCACTAATTCTAAGTTCTGGGATGCTATCCGGATGTTGAGTCAAGTGGTGACCAACCAAGATGGGAAACAAAGAGGGATTCATCAGGATGTGGTTGATACATATAAGATCCGTGAGTTCTTGAGGATGAATCCTCCCGACTTCATAGGATCAAGTGTCACTGAAGATCTGGAAAAATTTGTGGAGGAACTGAAAAAAGTATTTGAGGTGATGTATGTTGCAGATGAAGAGCGTGTGAAGTGAGCTTCATACAAACTCAAAGGCATTGCAAGGATCTGGTACGACCAATGGAAGAAGAGTAGAGCTTTAAGGGCACCAATTATGAACTGGGTTGTTTTTGAAAGTTCCTTTATGGGGTGTTTCTTTCCCCATGAGCTGACAGAGGAAAAGTTAAGATAATTTCTTACTCTTAAGCAGGAATCCGTGAGTGTGCATGACTACAACCTCAAATTTACTCAGTTCTCCTACTATGCTCCAGAGATGATTACTCATATGATGAGCATGATGAGCTTGTTTGTGTCTGGGTTGTCTCGTTTGTCAAGAAAAGAGGGTAAGGCTGATATGTTCATAGCGGACATGAACATAACAAGGCTTATGATCCATGTGCAGCAGGTTGAGAAGGACAAGTTGAGAGATAGGAAAGAGTTCCGCAGCAAGAAGGCTAAGGCAATAGGTAATGAGTCTGGGCAGCATATGGCCGGTAATACGAATCGGTCATCTTTCTAACAATAGCCAACTAGACCTGCTCCATCATCTGCTAGTGAACGTGCACCAAAGAACAGAGGTGAGTTCAGGAATTAGAATTCACAGAACTTTTGAGCTAGACCTAATCAATCTCAAGGTAGTGTGGCATAATGGGTCAACTGGACCCCTACTTGTGCTCAGTGTTGTAGGAACCACCTAGGAGCGTGTCGTAATGGCTCCACGGGTTGCTTCAAGTGTGGTCAGACATTTCACATCATGAAAGAGTGCTCTAACAATAGGCAAGGTAGTGGTAATGGAGGCAATATAGCCCAATCTTCTTTAGCGGCTTTGCCAGACAGTTGCACCTAGAGGAGCTACTTCACGAATAGGCGGAGGAGCAAACTGTCTGTATGTTATTATCAGTCACCAAGAGCAAGAGAATTCACCAGATGTTATCACTGATATGATCAAAGTCTTTATTTTTTATGTATATGCATTGTTTGTTCGATGTACGAGTCTATCTTTTGTGACTCTGTATATTGCTATGAGTTTTAATATTCTTCCCGAGAAACTTCTTGAGCCCTTTAGTGTTTCCACACCTGTTGGGGAGTCCATTCTAGCTGAGAGAGTTTATTGTGATTGTACCATTTCTATCAATCACAAGGACACCATGGCTGACTTGGTCGACTTAGACATGGTGGACTTTCATGTTATTCTTGGTATAAACTGGCTTCTTGCCTGTTATTCCTCAGTTGATTGTAGAACTCGAGTAGTTAAGTTCCACTTTCCTCATGAGATAGTTATACATTGGAGAAGTAGTTCAGCGGTTCCTAAGGGTCATTTTATTTCGTACCTTAAGGCCATAAAGTTAGTTTCCATGGGGTGCATCTATCACTTAGTTCGAGTTAATGACTCTTGTATTAAGACACCACCTATTGAGTTAGTTCGTGTTGTGAGTAAGTTTTCAGAGGTCTTTCCAGATGATCTTCCTGGAGTCCCTCCTGAGAGAAAAATAAACTTCGGTATAGATATTTTTCCTGATACTCGACCTATCTCCATTCCGCCATACAGAATGGCTCTAGCTGAGTTAAAAGAGCAGTTGAAAGTTCTTCTTCATAAGGGTTTGATTCGACCTAGTGTCTTACCTTGGGGTGCTCCAGTCTTATTCAAGAGGAATAAATATGGTTCTCTTGGGATGTGTATTGATTACCGCCATTTGAACAAGGTTATTATAAAGAATAAGTATCCCCTTCCGGGAGTTGATGATATATTTGATCAACTTCAGGGTGCCACTTGATTTTCCAAGATTGGTCATAGATCTAGCTATCACCAATTCAGAGTAAGAGAAAGTGACATCCCGAAGACATCATTCAAGACTCGCTATGGTCACTATGAGTTTCTGGTTATGTATTTTGTCTTAACTAATGCTCATGCAGCGTTCATGGACCTTATGAATAGAGTGCTTAATCCACATCTAGATATGGTAGTTATTGTATCGATGACATTATGATTTATTTGAGGAATGAGCCGGATCATGCTAGTCATCTCAGAGTAGTTCTCCAAACCCTTAGAGATAGAGAGTTGTTGTGACGCCATAAACTAGGGGAGGCATGACTGGCACTCGATACCTTACGCGATCGATTAAGCCACTGAAACATAACAACTGATTCAACTGTGGATCTAGAAGGTTGGGCAACAAAACATCTAAAATACAATGACTAGATCATTAAGGTAACAACCTGAATAACAACAAGTCATAGAGACGAAAGTAAACAAACCAAAGATAATAAAGTACTAACAAGACGACGAGGCTGCAACTGAAGATATACATACATATATATACATGCCAAGCCTATGTGGCTGGAGACTAGAAGCTGTATAAAGAAACCTAGAATATCGTGTCCACAATAGCCTTTAAGAGTGTCTTAAGCACTGGTCGGGACAAGGCCACGATTATACCCAAACTTTACAACAAAAGTAAACATATTATGAAAGCTCCAGGAAGAGGTGCAGCTTACCAACTCATAGATGAACCCCGAATTCTAGCGGAGGAGTAAATCAGAATCCCTACCTAGACCAGCACGCACGAAAATAATGCAGCGTCCCTAGGCAATGGGACGTCAGTACAAATAAAAGTGTACTAGTATGTAAGGCAGAAGGTAGAATCATAAATAGTTGTTGTAAATAGGTAATAAAGATACCACATGAACCAGAAACTCAGATAGCCTCTATGGCTGACATCCAACCTTACATAAATTAATGATAGCCTCCACGGCTGATATCAAACCTTACATAAATTAAATATGCATGTTATGCTGTCATAATCATATGTTGTGAATACATATATATAGATGAAATGTATGTCATACCCAACCTAGTGCTAGCAATGGTGGTGCCTTTCCGTAGTGAACCAACATCATATTAGCCAACTTGTGGCCATCTGTATCTCATATGTATAAATATGGGCAATAGGCCTGTAACATCTCACAACTAGAAAGAACTAGAAAGAAGTTTAAAATTTAGAAATAGTCATTTTTGGAAAGTATAAGGAAATCTGGAAAATGTTACGTAAGTTAAAGTGAGTTTTTGGTCAACTTCAAATGACCATAAATCCTAGCTTAGAATGAGCTAGGTTTATCTTTAGATATGGTTGGAAATCTCTTGGAATTATCTTTCCAACGCCGCCAAGTTTACGCGATTCCAAATTCGTATGAGTAAGTTATGCCCTTTGGAAGTTGTGTTGTTACATTAAGGAAAGTCTAATCCGGGTTTTGGAAGGGTAAACTAGTCTTTTCCTTACCTAATTTGTCTATTTCATTTTTAGGAATTAATTGGGGTAAAACAAGACTTTATTCAGCTTAGATAATTAGAATTTACGCTAGGGCTTGGAGAGGAGAAGAAAGAAGAGAAAAGAGGAGAGAAATCAAGAAATCGCCAAGAACGTTCAAGCTTTGCGAGTGGAATTCGTCGGGGGTGATCCCTACAATGTATGTGAGATCACATAGTGTTGGTTAGTTCACCCACATGCCAAACTTGTTTCAATTCAGCAAAAATTGGAGTTGTTTGTACGTTAAGAAAGTGAAATTCTTGAAGAATATTGTTGAATTCTTGTTGGTTGATTGTTGAATGCCTAGTGTTGATTTGATTCGTGTTTCTGGGTTGTATTTATAATTGAATCTCTTGGGTATTGAGGGTAATAATGATCCTAAGTGTTTGGGGAAAGAACTATGAAAGTTTAGAGGGTTTAGAGATGAAAAACGAAGGAGAAAAGTCAGAATTTTCTGGGGAAAAGGGTGGGGCGCTGCGCCAGCTAGCGCGCCCCAAAAGAGTCTTGAAGTTTACCCCTTGGGGCACCGCGCCAGCCAGTGCGCCCCAACTTGTCCTCTGAAGTTTGGGACCTGGCGCCCCACGCCTCTCAGAGCGCCAAGGACGCCAGTTCACCCCATTCTTCCCCATCTTTTCGTACTAGTTTCTAAGTGATGTACCTATGTTTCCTAGTTGATTCTAACACTCCAAGGTACATCTAAACATAATGAAATCATCCATAAACATGAGATCATGAACCTTGAATCCATAATCCAATTCAAGAAAAGTTAAAATCAAAATCAAAGAAGTCAAGAGTCAAGTCTAGATGTTAAGAAGCAAGTCAAAGAAAAGTTTTCAAAAGTCTTTTACAATGTTTTAAATTCATTTTAAGACTCATGTTTTCAAGTTAAGCAAAGAGTAAAGAGTTGAGTTCATTTCTCAAAAAGCTATTAGGGAACTAAGTATACCCAAAGAAGTTTATAAATGTTTTCACATTTCAGCAAGAAAAGGGAACATTGATTCCAAGAGAGCCTTTGGGCTAAGCTTTGAGTAATTATCTCAAACTAAAGAAAGAGTTAGGTTTTTAAACATATGAGCTAAGTATATTTTTGGGAGTAGTATTGAGCACCGATATGGGGATGCGAGATCATATTGACTCAAGTCTCTATAAACCATGTAGCCGTCATGGGTATTAATGGGTCATACTTTTTAGATGATCACATAAGTTAAACTAGTGGATCCACTAAGTTAAGTAGGTTCTATATGATGGTAAAGTATAGTACCATTCTGGCAGCGTGTCAAAAGACGCCGTATCACCACTTAGGCTCATAGTGGTGGTTGTCAGTTAGAGAAACTCCCACCTAAATTATATTACTTTGTATATGAGTAAAGTTGAGTTTGTTATTGATTTTTCTTTAATGAACTAATTTACTTTTACTTTTTTATAAAGCTTTTCATATAATGCATGTGTTTCATTGCTTTATTATGAGTTAAGTTTATTCATGAGTTGAAAAGAGCCAAGGTAAGTGTTTTCTTCAGATTCCTTTCAAGCCTATATCTTGTTTTAGCATTCCAACTCACATACTCGTACATTCAATGTACTTATGCCAGTTGGCCCGCATCTTCTTATGATGAGACGCAGGTAACCAGGATCAGCATCTAGCACCTCGTTGATCCAGCTTGAGCATTCAGAGTCTATTGGTGAGCCTCCTTGCATTCTGTAGGACTTCTTTATTTGCTTTCTAGTCTTTCAGATGTTAGGATGATCGAGGGTCCTGTCCCGACATCCCTCTTTGTTCTAAAGGCTTCGTAGACAATTAGTAGTCAGACGTCTTTACATTATCATTTCATATGTTAAGACTTGAGTTGCCATTTCGGCCAAGTTGAATGTTGACCATTAAACATTTTGAGTTATTTCACAAAAGTTATTTGAGTAAGTTCATTTGATTATAGTAAAATGTTTAGAGTCTTCCGCTGAGTCAGTACGCCAGGCCAAGGGTTCGCTTGGGGCTAGAAATGGTCTTCTAGTGTTGGCCACGTCCAGGGTGTAGGCTCAGGGCGTGACAAGGCCCCATACCTTTTTATTATAGCTCGGGAGTAGAATTCATAGAAAGTCATGTCATGGATTCGTAATGCATTTGTGTTACCATAATCATGTTGCCAATCTTGGCCCATTAGTACTCTTTTTCTCATAATCTGGTAATCACTTTCGTATCATATGTAAATGTCTCGTAGAACCTCATATACTTGCAGATCAAACTGAAACGCTTATCACGGATTTAGAAAGGTAACTTAAACATGAGGATAGTCATAAAGAGCTTAAAGTTCTTCACTTAATTTTTATATATGTTTCCTTAGTAGTTTGTAAATTTAAGTATTTCGAAAAATGTGTCCTTTAGTAGTTACTTACGAGTTACATTTAAGAGTTTTGTAGATCAACGTATTACTTTAAAGTTTTTCAAAAATATAAATTAGCGAGGAAGGAGGACTGATTTCGAATTCATATTGTTCATCCCTAATCTTTTAAGTTACAACACCTAAAGAAGAATAAGAATTTGTACAAATGGACCTATAGTCAAGAGAATCAACAAAATTACATAAAAATGCTGAATACCCTATCTAACCGAACGAGTGGAATAGCAACATAACGGAGTCATAAATTATGCCAGCTGCAATCTCAATGCCTTTCACAAAAGGTCTTTCTCACAATAGAATAGTAAAACAACATTTGACGATTTATGATTCCAAAATTCGCGCTCAAAGGAAGTACATCGCTTAGCCTTAAAATACCTCAATTCTGGGCCTTGCGATATTAATATGGATTGTACCTCTTCCTTACAGTATGCAATCTACAGAAAATCATGTCACACAACCATTACAGAGAGAATATTAACATGTTAGGGTCAAATTAGCAATTTAGAGCTTACTAGCAGAGTGATTAGCTCGTCAAACCCTTTTTAAATGTATGTTTCATTACATTTTGTTCTCCAAATTAATGATATAACATACATTTTTGCAGCAACTATTAACAAAGTGGAGGACTACACAATAGTCAACAACAACCAAATAAATTATCCACGCACAACAATAAAAACTTGGTGTATCGCCACACCCCTCCTTTCCAACCCCAAAATAACCACAACCAAATCCCAACGATGAGTCTTCAAATCATTAAAGACACAAAATAAAATATGTAATACAATTCTATAATTATTCAATATAACCATAATAACTCATACTTATGGCTTCCGGTCACCATCATGTGAGTTCATCCAATAATTACAGTTGGAATCATGTCTTTCTCTTCATAAGCAATAAGAGAATAAAAGGGCAGAACCTTAACTTATAATTGATGGAGCTTGTAGGATTTTAGAATGTCTCCTCTATAACAAACAGTCTCCTCAATAACAAACAGTCCCCTCAAATACAAGACGTTGAACCAAGAAGAAACCATTCCAAATTTCAATGCAATAATAGCACCAATATTACACTTATTTATCTTACAATTATTTACCCATCTATACTTCTTCTTCTCTTATACACTCATATAAACAACAACCACACACAAACAAATAATTTCTGAAAATTCCAGCAACAACAACATCAGAAAATACTTCAAAAACAGCCCAATACCACATAACTATCCAAATACGATTTTCCAATCGTCTATTCGTGTTCTTGATTATATAGCATACCTATAACTTTGACTCACTCAATTAAATGAAGGGTAAAAATTATTATCTCCAACCAGCAGCAACACCACCAATAAAACGAGACTCATTCACTATGAAGAATCCTCCAAATCACAACCAACAAGGAGGAAAGAAGTAACACAATCTCTATGAACATTCTGAGGGTGAAACCATGTTGAAATATTGTAGATCTTTTCTTTGTTGATAGGGGACCCTTTAGAGAAGAGTTAGGATTGTTTTCTTCTTCTTTGCTAAAAATATTATAGTAAAATAAACCCTAAAAATACTATTTATAGTTACATGAATTTTGAAATTTTAAGAAAAATAAGAAAGCTGTAATTTCAGAGCTCCTTCGACGCTTTGCCTGACGGTTAATCACTTTGGATGTCGTGTGCTTATCTAAGAGTAGTTGTAACCCAAAATGGATGGCACTGCAATTGATGGCTCGTCGGAGGTCTAATGGTTCGTCAAATTATCACGACCCATGGTACACCATAGGAGTAACATGGCGTATAGGACGCTGAGAGGTCCTACACAAGACATTTAGCATGCATAAACAAGATAATAGAAAATAAATAGATTTTAAAAAAAAATTCATAGCATAAAGTGTTTATAAAATAAAGCAAAAGTTTACATAGTCTCAATAGTCATCAATTACATCAAGAGTGACCGGGACGTAACCCCGACATCACGTACAATATCTCAAAGTAAAGACTGAAAGCGATAAAAGGTTTAGCCTAAAAACATAAGGAGTCACCACTAATAAGAACGATCAAGGTGATTCATAGCCACAGGGATGAGAATCTGTAACGGCGGACCCTACATTGGAGAAAACTATGTAGACAAGAGTATGCGCTAGTACAAATATGTACCAAGTATAATAGCAATACATAGAGATATAAATCATGCTAAAAAGGAACTTTTCATGCTCATGCAAAGACCAAGTTAAAGTCATAAGAAAAAGGTTAGAAAGCATCATAATATTCATGGTCAAATGCAAGTAAAACTTCTCTTTTGAACACTTGGAAATACTTCTTTAAGTAACCTTAGTTCATTTTTGGTGTGGGAATTAGCCTTAAGCAATATGATACCATGTAAACTATAACATGGAATACAGTATATGCCCCACACTGAAAAGTGGTGTTGTCACTTGCTAAGGTAAGATCCTCAACTTCTAGCTTATGTGGATCCACTAGCTAATCTTTATCTAAGACAATGATGTCTATCTAACACCATGATCCTATATATGGTGGCACATAGGAAAGAGATAGGTAATTTTATCTAAGACAATCATGTCTATCTAATACTATGATCCTATGGTGGCACATAGGTAAGGGATAAGTAGATTGCTACTAGAAACCCGGTTTCAAGATACGACAGAGCATCCATCTCAATATCCTCTAGTTGCTAAGCATAAATCACACATATTAGTCATAATTCTTTAATTAACTTATCTTTCATGGAAGGCACTACAAATTCAGAATGTAAGCTAACTTTATTTAGAATAGCTCATAAACCTGATTCTAAGTTAGTTGAGAAAACCGTTCAATCTTTAAGAATCCTTATGTAAGAAAATCCTTTCACATGCATGTATTGAGTATTATTTGAGCAATCCTTTCACAACAATAACAACAACATATAAGCTTTACTCTCAAAGCATCTTAGATCGTTTTCATCACTTTGAGAAAGAACATTCATATCTTCATAAACTTCCTTTTTCATGGCTAAATGCCGACATAATCATCTTAGCTTAGAAAACATGGGGTATGTATGGGTTCATGGGGATTCATATTAAAATCATGGGATTATCTCAATTCATGCTTCATACTTCATAAAACAATCAAATAAATCAATATTGAAAGGAACCCATAACATAGAAGAAAACACTAACTTCCATTGGGAATTTCTAACTTAAAAATTGGGGAATTTAGGAACTCCATGGAGAAAATGTCTCCATAGATGAATTATATCATACCTTAGTACTCAAATACCACAAGCAATGGTGAATTGGAGACTTGATCTTGAAACCCTAGGTTTACTCCTTCAAGAGAGAGAGAGAGAGAAAGAGAGAGAGAAATATTTGTGGGAAGATGAACTTGAACTTCTTTTTGGTAAATTGAGAGAAAAAATTGAATGGGTGACTTTGGGTGGTAAAAAACTTTATATAGGACGTTGAGTTCAGGGTAAAACGACATGGTATTGAATTAAAATAATTTCGAAAAGACCCTAAGACCCTGACTAAAAATAGTGACAAACCTACATAATGATGGCCTTCACGTCCCATCAACAGTTCCACGGCCCGTGAACCTGGTCGTGAAGAGGCCCTTGATTGAGAGTCTTTATTATGCCACTACCACGGCAGCCTTCACGGCTTGTCAAAGGTACCACGGGTTGTTATGGCCATCGTGGTCCTTGACCAGCTGCAAAGAAGGAACCCCTTCCTGGTGGGTTAATTGATAACCCCTACCACGACCCGTCAACCTCACCACGAGCCATCTAGGCCTCCGTGGAAGGGACGCTGGCCCTAGCAGCTCTGGCAAGCTTTCACGAGCCCCATAACAAATCGTAGTCCCCTTCATGGCCGATCAGGGGCTCCGTGGAAAGTCTGATGGCCCATCTTTGGGCTGGTGAGTTGCCTGTTTTTCCCCTTTTTTAGCCTTCTCTATTCCAGGTGTTACAATATCTCTCTCTTGGGAACATTTGTCCTTGAATGATATTCAAAATATCATAAGAAAGATAGGAACTCAAACCTAAAAGCCCAGCATGCATGACATCACATAAATGTACGTATCCGAGGAGGAAACATTAAACCAAAGCTAAAGTATGCTGAAAACATTCAATCATGAAGTCTATATGCAGCTCATACTCAAATGCATATAAACATGAGGAAATCAATCGACTAACTCATTTTTCTCAAAATTTAAGATTTTTTTTTCATCAACATGCATTAATGTGGAAATTATGGAAATACCTAAGACACATGTTATGATGAATGCTAAGGGCTTGTATAAGACCTCTTCGAGGTCGAATACTCTTGTAACGACTAGGGGGTGCTCTTGGGTCGATACAACTTTTTAGTACGCAAAAAAATATGTACTTAGCCATAATATTTTGTTTAAATTAAACTTTTATTGATAAAATAAATATCATTGATACCAAGAAAATTCAACGTGTGACCCAAAAAAAATTAGCTACAAAATTTTATTAAAGCAGTAAATCTATAGCTATATCATTAACTTTTGCTACATTTTTTAACATCTTGAAGCAAAAATATTTATTTAGCTATGATAATTTATTTTGGCTAAAAGGTTATTATTGCTATGGTAAGTTTCAACTCATGGCAAAAATTAATAATTAGTTACAAAATTTTATTATAGCAAAATACTTGTGGCTATATATTTAACTATTGCCACAAATTTTTATAACTTGAAGCAAAAGTATTTATTTAGCTACATCATCTTGTTTCAAATAATTTTTTGTAGCTAAAGAGTTGCTATTGCTACAATAACTTTTATTGTGTGGCAAATTTTTTTAACCAGCTACAAAATTGAATTGTAGCAATAAAGGTGTAGCTATTCATATAATTATTGCCACAATTATTAGCAATTGTAACCAAAATGAGGATTTAGCTTTGCCAAATTAATTTTTGTGGCTAAGAAAATTTATGAATTTTTACATAGCTATAAAATTAAAGATTTTGTAGCTTTTACTAAATAATAGCCACAATTTTCTAATTGTAGCTAAAAATAGATTGTGTTGTAGTGAAAAGAAATCCAAAGTTCTTCCTCTCCAAATATTTCTCTCTCTAGTAGTTGAAGAAGAAGGGTGAAACTAGGGCTCAAGGTCAAGTCTCCATTCTCCAATTGCTTGTGGGATTTGATAACAAGGTATGATAGCTTTATTCATGTATGGAATCCTTTCATCCATGGAACCCTTAAGATTCCCCAATTGAAAAGTAAAAATTTCCCAATTTAAGTTAGGGTTTTCTTCTACGTTGTGGATATTGATGGATGTTGATTCAATTGATTTGGTAATAACTGTTTATGCATGAATTGAGTGGAATACATGTTTATAGGATGATACATGTACCCATGCTTAACCCATGTTTCTAAGATGAATTTGATATAAATGGGATTGATGTATTCTTGTAGGATAAATAAGAACATTGTGAATTTCTTTGAGATTGAATCATGTATGATGCTTATGTTATAAATTTCTTTGAGACTGAAGCATATATGTTATGAATTATTAATTATTGATGTGATTGTTATGGAAGGGATAGTTCCCACATGAATTTCTTAAGTATGAATGTGAAAGGTTTTCTCACATTGAATGATTCTAGGTTGAAAGGATTGCTCACTTAAAATGAATCTAAGCTAAAAGACTAAGAAAATGATGAGGCTAGAGGCGATTACCCTTGACCTCTAAATACGAAGGATATGAGGAGATTACCCATATTTCTTAGAATTGAACAAGAGGCGACTCCCCTCGTTCCTATTTTGATGATTGAACATGGAGACGAGTATTCATAATCCTTATATAATAATATGGAGGCGAGTACCCGTGTCATGTGATGTTGGGCATGGAGGCAAGTACCCATGATCCTTTATGTAAGGCAAGAGGTGACTACCCATGAACCTTTATAGGAAGGCAAGAGGCGATACCCATGTCTATAAAAGATAAGCTAAAAATGTTATGATAGGTGATGATCTTGGATTGTTGCTTGAGTTACCATCCATGATGAGTAAGACTAGTGGAGGATTACCCATGTATTGGCTAAGTATGATTTGAGGTTACTTCAAGAAGTATACCTTATATGTTGATATCATCTATTATGTGAATTGATTATGTTTTGTGACTTATGTTGGCTAACTCTTATGTTTATGTTGATGTTTATGCAAGTTATCATATTTAGTACATTCTTGTACTAACGGATACTCTTGCCTACATTCCTTATACAAATGTAGGGTCTAGCGTTCCCAGCTCTTATCCGCGTGGCTAGGATCCATAGTAGAGGCAAGGTTGAAGATTGATGAGTCCTTATAGCATTCAGGGATTTGGCCACTATTTCTCTTATGTTCTTTCATTTTATGTTTTGAACATTGTTGTATGGGCTGTGTCCCAAGATTCTATTGCACTAGATGATTTTTGAAACAAGTTGTCACGCCCCGAGGCTATCCCCTTTACGTAAACACGACACTTAGGATCACGAGTGACCCCAAGCTAACCCTGAGTTGGCATATCATAAGCAGACTAAATATTTAAATGAGAAGATAAACCAATGCGGAAGAAAAAAAATCTGAGATAACTAATAGTGGTGAATACCCATAACTGGTCTGAATATATGAAATGTACTAAGAGTTCAATAACAATTGGAATATCAAACTCAAATCTAAAGGTGAATCTAATACTATGTCTAGAATAATCCCCTAACTGACAAGAGATGCTGGGACATGCCCCAGCTAACTCTAGTAAAACTGAAACTAAAATGAAATACTGAAAAAGAAAACATGACTATTGTCCTCAAAGTATGAGGACTCACCACTAATGCTGGTGAATACGGATCGAGAATCGATCTACACGTGATCTGAATGCTGATGACCTGAACCTATATCACAAAAAGATGTAGCGTAGAGTATGCGTCAGTACTTTAAAGGTACTGAGCATACATGATAGGATAAAGCTGAACAAATATGTATAACTGAACAAAGCATACTGAGCAATGATATAATCTGAACATGATGAAATACTGAAATATACTGAACATGAACTAACTAAATGCAATGACAAAGTACATAACATACTGAAGCTGAATATTGAAATGTAACTGATAACCTGGTCAAATGCACTAGAGTTTGACTGTGGGAGCTACTAACAACTGACATAAAACCACGTTAGCTAAACGTGGAGTCCAATGCATACGCGCCATTGAGAGGACCCAATATACCTTGCCAGGGGTATAAAGGCATGACAAACGTGATCACTAAAACTGATGCCCACTGAGGAGACTTATAAACCTACGAGAGCACGTAGTTTTGGGACTATATGGGTACGCTGAACCCTAGTCCCACTCGGTGTTAAGTCTACTCCCAACTGAATATGTATGCAACACATTATGACTGAATTACTGAAATACTGAATAGCTCAAAATACTGACATGCAAAATCTGAGAATGCAACAATTATATACTGATAATGAAACATTCAAAATCTGAGGCATGTATATCTGTTTATCTAACCTAACTAGTGTATTTCATGAACTAAACGAATCTACACAACCAAGGTTCTGAGTTTCATGCAAGGAATTAAGCAATGATTTCACAAAAAAAATCATAATCTGATTAAGAATACTATAACAGCTAAATCACAACCAATATCTATGGTTTTAGAAACCCTAGGTCTAAGCAAGATATAACGAATCAAGAATCTGACTGAATTCTAGGGACTTAGTGGATCAAAGGAATCCACAAGTGAAATCCCACATACCTGGTGATGAATTCCATGGAGAAATATTTTGATTTCGGGGCTGGAACTGAGGAAAACTTGCCGCGTTCTTGGAGAGGGTATAGTCGATTGCTTTCTTCTCTTTTCGTTCTAATTGGATGAATTTTGGAGAATGAATTTCTTAGGTAAGTTCTAATTTTGTTACTAGGATTACACTGACCATATCGATGTAGTTTTGGGGTTAAATGACGTAGTTTACATGACCAACGGATTGGGGAAAAGACCAAACAACCCATGACTTAAAAACTACCGGGTCTACGATGGGTCTGTCCAACAGCCCGTGGACTGACTGATGGCCCATCCTATCAGTTCGTTGTTAGGATTTAGAGGGCTGAAGATTGGTGGTCTGAACCACGTACCTAGCCCACGGACCATGGTCCCACCTACGGTTCGTAGGTCCTTACGTGGTTCTGGACTTAGCTATATTTTTTGAGGTTTTGGGGAGGGAGTTAGAGGTGGACAATGATGGACCCCACCTACGGTCCGTGGTTCAACCTACGGTCCGTAGGTGGCCTCTGTTGGTGGCACCTGCAACTTCTGAATATCTACATTTTGTCTCTTTTAGAATCTGGGGTGTTACATTATCTCCCCCTTGGGAACATTAGTCTTCGAATGAAGACTAAATTAATTGGGTATGGAGGGAAAGTGTTGCATACCCTACCGCTAAGTACCGAAAACTAAAATCTGAATGAACTAAGTTCCAAGAACATGCAAATGTTCTGAAAATGCAAGTATAACTGAAGGAACATGATACTAAGACTTAATTTTATGCTAGAGCAACTGAAAGACAAGAGACGAACTATTACCTCAAGCTAGAATGGAATCTAAAGGAAAAAGATGAGGATACTTGGCCTTCGTCGCTACTTCTGCTTCCTAAGTAACTCCCACAATTGACTGACTCCTATATCAAACCTTACTTGAAGTGACTTCTTTGTTTCTCAACCTTTGAACCTGACGATCAAGAATTTCAACTGGCACCTCCTCATAAGTGAGACTGTCCTTCACAGACACACTTTTAATGGTACTATTGATGTTGGATCACCCACACACATTTCTTCAACAAGGAAATGTGAAATACCGGATGGACTGCTGATAGTTCTGTTGGCAATTCTAACTCATAAGGTACTTTACCAACCCTTTTTCAAGATTTTGTAAGAACCTACATATATTGGGCTGAGCTTCCCTTTCTTGCCAATTCTCATCACCCCTTTTATAGGTGACACTTTTAGGAACACCGAATCAAAAATTTGGAACTCCAAGTCCCTTCTCCTTACATCTGCATAGGAGTTCTGACGACTTTGGGCTATCTTAAGTCTATCTCTAATGAGCCGAACCTTTTCCATAGCATCATGAACTGAATCTAGCCCTATCAAGGCTGCTTACCTACTTCAAACCAACCAACTGGAGATCTTCACCTACGCCCATATAATGCCTCATAAGGGACCATCTGAATACTGGAATGGTAGCTATTATTGTAGGCGAACTCTATGGGAGGGAGGTGATCATCCCAACTACCCTTAAAATCGATCACGCAAGATCTCAACATGTCCTCTAAGGTTTGGATGGTACGCTCTGCCTGGCCATCCGTCTGTGGATGAACTCTTGTGCTAAGATTTATCTGAGTACCAAGACCTTTTTTAAATGACTTCAAAAAATAAGAGGTAAACTGAGGACCTCTATCTGAGATGATAGACAAAGGAACCCCATGCAACCTGACTATCTCATTAATATAAAGCTTGGAATAGTCCTCCGCGGAATCTGTAGTCTTAACAACCAAAAAGTGAGCGAACTTAGAGTCACACAATCTGCGAGTGCGAGTAAACCGCTGATGAAATCCATGTTTATCGCTTCCCACTTCCATGTAGGAATGTTAATCTCTTATGTCATACCTCCGGGTTGATGAAGTTCTACCTTCACCTGTTTACAATTAGGGCACTTAGCCACAAAAGTTTCTATATCCCTCTTCATACCATTCCATCAAAAGACTTCCCGCAGATTAAGAAACATCTTAGTCGCACCTGGATGAATAAAATACCTAGATTTATGGGTTTCTATAAGGATCTGCTGTCTCAACTCACCCACCTTAGGAACACATAAACGACCCTGGTAGCGAAGCACACCATCTCCCCCGGGAGAAAACCTCAACCTTCTACTGATGAACTACATCCTTCAATTGAAGCAATATAGTATAACCGTCTTGTTTCTCCTTAACCTCCACTACCAATGAAGATTCTGACCCTTTCTGAACTGTTACACCATCATCTGATATGTTCATAAGGCAAACTCCAAAGCGAGCAAGCCAGTGAACATCCTTTCCTAATTCCTTCCTTTCTTCCTCAACATGTGCTACACTACCCATAGATATTCAACTAAGAGCATCGGCTACTACATTGGCCTTACTAGGATGGTAAATCAGATTCATATTATAGTCCTTGAGGAATTCAAGCCGTCTCCTCTGGCGAAGATTCAACTCTTTCTGAGTGAACACATACTAGAGGCTCTTATGATTTGTGAACATATCTACGTGAACACCATACAAGTAATGTCTCCAAAATGTTAGGGAAAAATACTACAACTACAAGCTCGAGGTCATGAGTCGAGTAGTTCTTCTCATGGACCTTAAGTTGTCTAGAAGCATAAGCTATGACCTTACCTCGCTGCCTCAACACACAACCTAGGCCAACTTTGGATGCATCATAATAAATCCAATAATCCTCTAAACCCTCTGCTAGAGTCAAAACATGAGCTGTATTCAACCTAGTTTTCAGTTCTGAAAAGCTCATCTCTCACTCATCTGACCACTGAAACTTAACCTTTTTCTGAGTCAACTTAGTTAATGGAGAAGCTATGGATGCAAATCCTTCCATAAACCTTCTGTAATAACCAGCCAAACCCAAAAAACTTTTGATATCTGTTGGAGAGGTGGGCGGAACCATTGCTTTACTGCCTCTATTCCCTGAGAATCCACTCGAATCCATTCTCTGGATACGATATGACCAAGGAAGGAAACTGATTGTAGCCAAAACTCACATATGCTAAACTTAGCAAATAACTTGTGATCTCGGAGAGTTTGCAGGACAACCCTCAAATGAGTGGAAAGTTCCTTTTCATTTCTAGAGTAATTTAGGATATCAACGATGAAGACGATAACGAACAAGTCTAAATACTACATGAACACCATGTTGATTAAATCCGTGAAAGCTGCAGGAGCATTGGTTAGTTGAAATGACATAACTACAAATTCATAATGACCATACAAAGGTTTGAAGGATTTTTTCAGGATTTCACTATCTCTGACTCTGAGTTGATGATAACCCAACCTGAGGTCTGTTTTTGAAAAATAACTTGTACCCTAAAGTTGGTCGAATAATTCATCAGTCACGGGGATAAGGTACTTGTTCTTGATTGTGACTTTATTCAACTGACGATAGTCAATAAACATCCTAAGAGAACCATTTTTCTTTTTCACGAACAACATTGGTTCACCTAATGGGGAAATACTGGGTCTAATGAAGCCCTTATCTAGAAGGTATTTCAATTGCTCTTTCAATTCCTTAGGCTCAGCTGAGCCATCCTGTAAGGACGAATCCAAATATGCTGGGTATTTGGAAGGAGATCTATTCCGAAGTCAATTTCACTTTCAGGAGGCACTCCAAGAAGATCTTCTGGAAACTCATTTACTACTGGAACTAACTCAAGAGTTGGGGTTTCAAAGCTTGCATACTTAACCCGAACTAGATGATAGATATACCCCTTAGAGATCATCTTTCTAGCCTTAAGGTAAGAGTTAAAATGACCTACAGGCACTAATATACTACCCTTCCATTCTAGAATTGGCTCATTTGGAAACTGAAAAATGAATGATCCTAGTTCTATAATTGACTAAGGCATAACATGAATGTAGCCAATCCATGCCTAGAATGATATCTAAGTCTACCATTTCTAACTCTACAAGGTTTGCTGAGGTGACTTTCTGAGATATTGTGATAGGGAAATTTTTGTATTCTCGTCTAACTATAACTGGGTCACCAACTTGGGTACAGACTAAGAAGGGTTCTGAAAGAGTTTCTGGACTGACACTGAAGTTCACTGCTAAATATGCAATTATAAAGGAAAGTGTAGCCCCTGGATCTAACAAAGCATAAACATCTAAATGAAAGACTAGTAACGTACCAGTGACCACATCAGGAGAATTTTCTTGGTCCTGGCGAGCCTGGAGAGCATACAACCTATTCTGGCGCGGACTGCCACCTGTATTTGATGAAGCACTTGCTTAGTAGGGTGACCCGCTGGTACTACTGGAGCTGTACACTGAGCCCTATTATTGTTACCTCGTTGCCCCTGTTTAGAAGAAGGGCAATCCCTCAACCTGTAACCAGACTGGCCACACACGAAACATCCTTTCTTGCCTGCAAGACACTCTCCCGAATGATTCTTACCATACTTTGGACAAGTTGGGTAGGTTCTGGTACCTGAAACACCCCTTTGAGGCCTAGAGCCTGATGCCTTACCTTTATAATCTTGTGGAAACCTAGGGGATGGAGCACTAGCTGATGAAGGTGATAAGGCTGAAGATTTTTGTTGAGACTTTGAGGGATTTCCACCACCTGATTTGTGCTGAGAATACTCATAGTTGCCTGTTCTATCATTCTTATTGTCCTTAGCTAGTTCTCTAAGCTAATCTCCCTCAACCTGCTGAGTATGAGTCATGAGCCTACAGATATTCATATCGTCCAACAACATAGCATCTCCGCACTCTGTCTCCACCAAGTCAGATAGCCCAAATAGGAATTTACTCATTTGTGCCCTAGGATCGGCAACCATATGCAGAGCATACCTGGAGATCTGGGTGAACTTAAGTCCGTACTGTTGGACTGACATAGAACCTTGTCTCAAATTTATAAATTCCTGGGCCTTAGCCTCCCTCAACTCTCTTGGGAAGAACCTGTTTAAAAAAGCTCTGGTAAAATACTCCCAAGTCACATGTGCTACATTCTCACCCCTATTGTCTTTCCACTGTGTAAACCATATGTGAGACACATCCTTAAGCTGGTAGGACGCCAACTCTACCCTGTCATTTCCAGTCACTTGCATCACTCCAAAGTTTCTCTTGACCTCATCAATGAAGTTTTGGGGTCTTTACCAACTTGCGACCGTAGAAACTCAGGCGGATTCATCCTAACAAAGTCTCAGAACCTAGCTGCCACTGATCCACCACTAGTATTTGTAGGAACTGGAACCTACTGATTGTACACTTTGAGCCGAAAGCTGAATAGAATTCCAAAACTCTGCATTTAAAGCCTCATGGCCTGGGAATGGAGGAACTGCGTTAGCGTTGCTGACATTAGCATTTCTTATGACTTTTCCACACTTCACTGTCCATTATCTAAAAGATAGTTTCTCTCACTAGTACCACTCATATTTATTGCAGCTAACATCTCAATTCCTCACCTACTCTATGTCAAGTCTATCAATATCAAGACTAACATCATCACCCTCATGTTACCATTCTTTTGATCACGACGCTCATCTCAAAATCAAGCTTAATGTTTATAACTAAATCCGGATATGAATATGATTGCTTTCTTACTATACTAACTTACAACTGCTAGATAAAAATTAAGAAACAATCGCCCACTAAAACCTCATGACAAGTAGTCAATCTTTACCTCTCAGTCTTCATTTTTACAATTTACCGTCACATTTCATTTCACAACTTATGTAAAATTTACCCATTCGCTATACATCATTGCCTAATTAGTTCTGCAACCCTCTAAACATTAAGGGCTCTCCCTCAAAACTCATAAGCCTAGATTAGGTGTATCACCTCATGAATACTCTTGCTCTTTTATTCAATACCCATACTTGGTCTTCACTAACACAATGGCACTATGAAATAAAATTCTCTATAATGGAAGTATACTCGAACTCATCCTAAATAGTAACTCTAATTCTACCCTCATCATGCATCACTATTTCCCTTTCTTAGATTACTATGCCACTACATGCTTTCCTCTAACTCATAGCACTTTACTACTACTGCTTATAACATCATAACTAATACCATCTTATTGCATGATTTTTTTTACCCATTCTCTAAATAACACTTCCTCATAAGGGTCTCAACTGAAACAAGGTTTAAAGAAGAGAGTTTGGGAGTACATCTCACATTTAGCTAGAACACATGATTCATATGAATAAGAGTGCATTGTTTTGAATGTCAACACTTAAGCTCACTCACAGTCTTTTCTCAAGCTCCTATATAGTCTCATGATGTTCTCAAGATTTTTGTTGAGAGTAACTTATAGATAAGGAACTGGCTTTGCTTTTCAACTACCTTAAGTATGCGGGGTAGTCAAATGGATATGGGAAATTCACGAGTTAGAATAAATTTCTTATGACACAGTTCTATTGCACGGTTTAGAGTATGAAAGAAGGAAAACTTTTCCTAAATGTCTGTAGTCCCTTATTTATAGAAGTGGGGCCCTCATAACCATAAATAAGATCCTACTGACACGACTACACCCTAGGACACTTGTAGTTTGTGCTCTGATACCAAGTTTGTCATGCCCTAGCCTACATCCTTGATGTGGCCGACACACAAGAACTATTACTGGTCCCCAAGTGAACCCTCAACCTGGCAGACTACACGCGGAAGACTAACTAAAGCATACATAAGCTTAAATCAAATTAAATCCATTAACCCCAATTACTCAACTTCAAAAAGTCAGTTTTAACAATACTCAATGAGAATACTTATAGTTTGTAAAACAATTCAAAGAAAATAAATATTGAAAAATCCTCAACTTTATCTATCTATGAAGCCTCTACTATTATAGAAGGATATTGCAACAAGACCCATGACATCTTGAAACTACTGACTGTAAGGTAAAGGTGAAGTCCTCTAAAATATAAGAAGCCTTACCAAAGCTGACTGGAATGTCACATGACCTCAAGAAAATGCCCGTTGATGATCTTGAATAGATGTATTTGCATCATAAAATGATGCAGGTCGAATAACATTAGTACATTGAATGTACGAGTATGTGATAAGGTTAGAGTAAACAATTAACTAGCTTGAATGACTGGAAGCAAATCAACTGAATCAACACATCAACATGACGTGAAAACCATTTAAGCTTTACAATAAAATATATAATAAAAGCAACATGATAATAATATACTTTAATTGTGAGCGGTTTCTCTAACCGACAACCATGACAATGAGCTTGGCAATGATACAACGTTTCACCTCACGTTGTCAGAGCCATCCTATACTTTGCCGTGGTATAGGTTGATATCGTGACTATGGATCCATCATAGCCTTTTCAGAGGTGGTGAGGTGTCGCATGAAGAATAAATTCTATCCTATCCTACACTGGCTACGTAGTTGTATGGGACTTTCGAATCATAAAAGACGCTAAGCCAATTCGGTTCTCGATACTACTCAAAAAATAAGTGATATAACTTTACGCTCAATATTTCAAAACATACTCTTCCTATGGTTTAAGATAATTACTCAAAGTATCCTCTTAAAAGAGGTAAATGCTCTTGAAATATCTTGGAACTTATAACTAATTTAGAAACCAAAGTTTCTCTTTTATCAATGTAAAAACTTATACTTTTGGTAATACTTAGTCCCCTTATACTCTTACTCAATTCAAACTTGAAATCTCTTTCTCGAAACTCATCTTTACTTCGTCAAAAACCTAGTTTAAACTCAAGTGTTGGCTTAAAAAAACTTCTCAAAATATATATCTCAATTCATAGGGTTCATGCGGAATTACGGACATGAACGACCCAACATAGGGATCTTAATAGCAATATGAAAACTCAGTACTCAGAACTTAAGAACTCAACAACTAAATGATTCAAGAACTCGGAACTCATAACTCAACGATACTATTCCTCTCAAGGATACTCAATTCATACAGTTACTTACGAAATTATGGGCATGAACAACACAACTCAAGGATCTCAATAACAGTGTAGACTCATGAATACAACTCTTCTCATTCTCATACTCTTTTACTCAAGACATAGTTCAAGTCTATGGTTGATTTCCAAAGAATTCTCAAATTTGACTCAAAGGACTTCTTGAACTTTCCTCTTAATCTCTCTTTAATTTGAAATGAACTTTGAGAGATGTGATTTGGATATGTAGGATATTTCAAATATTAATGTAGATTTTAAGAGTTAATATCGAGGAAAGAATGAAGACACGAGTCAAAGGAACACATATGGATTGAAGAACGGAGAAGAAAAAAGCGGGACGACTCTGGCGTATTGGTAGCGTGTCGCACCAGCCCCCAAAGTACTGGGAGTACTTTAGGAAGCACTACTGTCTCATTTCCCCAGCTAGTGCTACGGGGGCGCATTGCCCCAGCCCAGACCCATAAATCCAACAAATTTTCTTGTTAAATTTTGGGTCGTAATTCGTCTAGAATCGATTAGTTTCTTCCAATGATTCATAAACCCAACACAAATTCAATGAAATCTCACTCAAATTCTACTAAGAAACATAACTCATTCGAAAGACCCTCACTTCAAGAACTCAAAACCTCCATTGATAAATAATGGGGATAAAACTCAAGAGCTACTCAAGAATCTTTACATAAATGATTACATGAATTAATTAATTTAAAAACCACATGATTGTCGTGAGGCCGAACAAGTCCATCACTATGAGAAACCTCACATACCTGGAAAGAACCATATTCTTGGCAAAAATTAACGAATCTTGAATAACGCTTGAAAACCACACTTTTTCTCCTCTTGAAACCTCACTCTAAAAATCCTAAACTTTTTGAACGTGAATGGATTTTTTCGATTCTGATTAAACCCTTAATTGGATCAGGAAAAACATGTTAAGGCAAGTGGGAAAAAGGAAAAGACATGTGTTTTTTTAAATATATAAGAAGTGAAAAGATAAGAAATTAATGAAAGAGAAAAAAAAGGATTAAAGTTTAAAGTGTGGAAGTAAATAAATATTTTACAAAGAAAGAAATGAAAATAATTAAACAAATATAACTTTTAAGGTCAATTATTATGTGAACTAACAAATTGTAAAATGACCAATTAAAAATGGACATGTGTCCAATATTGATAAAAGTTCTCCTTTTTTGGCTTCTCACTGTCCTTCAAGAGAGACTGCACACTCTGTGTACGCCAACATTTAGAGTGTGTGTATTCCGTTTTAAAATAGTTTAAGAGGTATTAAGGTCCTTGTTAAGCTTGGTATGTCACTGATATTATTTCGGATATATAGTTCGGGGGTTCTTATAACTTACCTCCTTTTATATTGATGATTATCCGATTTATATAATAATAAATTGTTTTCATCGGTTTCCATGGTTGGCAAATCTTTTAAGTAATTATGACTAATGGAATTGAAGAAGCTTGGGATTCCTATCGCAAGGACTAAAACATAGGAGAGTTTTGTAATTTGACCTAAAAAGTGTTTTTTAGAGTTAAAGATTATCAAGGATTTGTGGAAATATAATTCATATTCTTACTTAATGCAAAGTTGATTTAATGATTTAGTGATAGTTTGAAACATCTAGTCTGATCGATGAATGCCACTTTTATAAATAGATTAGTCTTTGGAAATGTACTATATACATTGCACGCTTGTCTCCTAATTATTATTTTATGGTAAAAAATAGAGAAAAGACAAAAAGTCACCACTAAAGTTGTCTTGGATTTTCAAAAAAACACCTTAACTATGTGGGTGTTCTATTACCCAAAAGTATTTTATATCGTTGTAAAGAGACCATTTTGACCCATTTTCTCACAAACCCAGGATTTCTAATAGAAGAGCGATGCACACCCCTTTTTAATGAATTAATTTTAAATATTAATAAAGTGCTGACCCAAAACTGAAATATTGGCACATCTTTTCTTGTAAAGGACACTCTCGGTGTTTTCAATTTATGGGTTTCTTCAAAACCTTTTCAATTGATGATTTCAGGTTTTTGGGAGTTGATTTACCTCCGGATGTTGAAGCAAGCTTTCGCTTTTTGGAATCATCCATTTTTTCCATTGTTGTGAAGAATTGAGCTTCTTTAAGTTCTGCGGGTTGGGGTTTTGTTAGGATTTAATTTGTGGTGCTTTTTCATAATGAAATAATGCTCCAGACTCACCCATCTCATGGAACTAAATTTTAATAAATACTAGAAGATTTTACAAATGAGAAAAGACATAAGAATATTTTTCTTTGACCACTGAATTTGCATTGAAAGTAAGTCTTCTTGTTTGCATAGCATCACACACAACATCGAATCATTCTCGACATTGCAAATATAATTCAAGATTGGTATTTGAAATTATAAGAATGTTTTTTTCTCAAAATCTATTCACTAAATATAAATTGATTTTAAATTTTTTAAAGAAATTAAACTTTGACGAGTGGAAATTAACAAGAAGTTAGAAAGTTCTTATCTTTTTGGGTAGATTTCATTCAAGAAAGAAGATGATTTTTTTTTAGTTTAAACCTTCAACCATGGGATGTTTTTGAAAGAATTGGGGAAGATGGAATATTTAAATAAGAAGTAATTATGTCACGACCCGAGCCTACAACCTGGACATGGCCGGCACTAGAAAATAATTGTTGGTCCCCAAGCGAACCCTCATCCTGGCTGACTACAAGCAGAAGACTAATTCAAGCATACAAAGCTTAAAAACTGAATAAAAATTCTTGCAACTTAAATACAAACCTTTAACTCAAAAGAAAACTCTGAATAATATAATATATTCAACTCGCCCTAAAGTAGGAACCTTTAGTCTTTAAAACATTTAACAAAATAAATGAACAGACTTCTGAAACTGTACTGTCTATTTATGAAGCCTCTAACTGACAACGATGGAAGTCAGGACAAGACCCATGGCATCCTAACAACTGCTATAACTGAAAAGTAAATGAAATCCTCCGGAAGCAAGGAGGCTCACCATAGCTAACCCGAACTCCATGTGGTATCAACGAAGCTCTTGTTGATGACCCTGAATACATGTATCTGCATCATGAAAGGATGCATGCAAAATGGCTTAGTACGTGGAATGTACGAGCATTTAAGGGGAATTCTAAAGCATAAACATAAGCCTGAATTTGATAAAAAGGAAACATACTTACCTCTTTTCAAACTCACTCAACTCAAGAATAAGATACTCAACTCACAGATTAGATACTCAACTCAAGGATTAGATACTCAACTTTAAAGATTAGATACTTAACTCAAGGATTAGATACTTAACTTAAGGATTAGATACTCAACTTCAAAGATTAGATACTCAAATCAAGGATTAGATACTCGACTTTGGGTACTCAACTTTGGATACTCAAACTCTGGATACTCAACTCAATATAAAGTAACAATACACATGCAATAAATGGAAAGCTTTTAAAATAATAGAAATCAACTCAGTGTATTGAAGAATACAATAACAACTCAATTTATATATAACAAAATATAATATAACTTTGTGGGAGTTTCTCTAACCGATAACCATCACTATAAGCCTAAGTGGTGATACAGCTTCATGTCCATGCTGCTAGAACTGTCCTATAATTTGCCGTCATATAGGATGCCTGAACTAAGTGGATCCACTAGTCTATGCTAAAAAGACTAAGGAATCATCTAACAAGTATGATCCTTTCTACCCATGATGACTACATGGTTTATGGAGACGTGAGTTATCTGAACTCAAACTCGTCCCTATATTGGTGCTCAATACTACTCCCAAAATACTCAGCTCATATGTTTAAAAACATAACTTTTTCTTTGATTTGATATAATTACTCAAAAGTCTTTCTCTTAAAAGAGATGGTACTCAAACTGCTCAAAACTCTTTTGGAAATCTCAGTTTCCTCTCATCTTAAATGTGAAAAAATTTACTCTTGGGAATACCTAGTTCCCATATATCATTTTAAAGAAAATGAACTCTACTCTTACTCTTTACTCAACTCAAATATTAAGTCTTAAAACAAAGTTAAAACGTTCGTAAAAGACTTCTTAAATATGGTTTATGCCGAATTATGAACGTTAACGACTCAATGCATGGTTTTCAATAACCATAGATAGAACTCAATACTTGGAACTCAAGAACTTCAATGATACTACTCATTTAAAGAATTCTCAACTCAGAGGGTTCATGCGGAATTATGAGCATGAACTACTCAACTCAAGGACGTAAGATACTTCTCATTTCAAGATTGTTCGACTTATAGGGTTCATGCGGAATTATGGGCATGAACAATTCAGCTCAAGGAATTTATGGGTGACATGTAATAGTCCCATGATTAGAAATATAATCTCAAAGGGGATTAGGAACTCAATACTCAAGACTCAGAACTTGAAGATACTACTCCTCTCAAAGGTACTCAACTGATGGAGTTCATGCAGAAGTTATGGGCATGAACGATTCGACTCAAGGGTCAAAATATCAATAAGGAACTCATGTATACGACTCTTCTCATTCTCATACTTACTTACTCAAAACTTAACTCAAATTGATGATGGATCTCAAAGGATTTACAATTGAACTCAAAGGCTTCATTGAACTCTACTCTTAACTCTCTTGAATGTGAATTATGAATTCAAGAGTTATGGTTCATGATATGAAAGATCTCATGATGACAAAGTAGACTCATGAATACATTCTCCTCATACTCACTTGCTCTAGTCCTGAAACAAGTTACTAGAAGTTGTAGAAAACTCCCCAAAAAGGACTCAAAGGGACTTTCTTAAATGTTAGAAGAATTCTCAAAGACTTAACTCTTAACTCTACCTTGAATTTGATTTATGAATTCAAGGTTGTGGTTTGTGATAGGAAAGATATAGGGATGTTTAGGAGTGTTTTTAGATAGTTAAACATAAGAAACGGTTGAAAAACAGTCTGGGAAGCAAGTCTGCGATGCGAAGATGAATTAAATGTTTAGTCCAAATAATTTTTGAAATAGTGGAGTCCGCGACCTTTCTGCGACGCTGAGAGAAAATTTCCGGACCTGGTGCCTGTTCCTTGTTCGACTTGTTTATTCCTTATTTTCTAACCCCTATTCGCCTAAATTCGATTATTTTTCTCAATTTCTATTTAGATTCAGATACCCAATACATGTACCCAAGAATCTAATCAAACATAATTCTAAAATCGACTCGATTTCCTTAAGAAACTCATCAATCTCATCTTAACTCAAGAACAAAAGTCAAATTTCAAGAACACAATTCAAGAACATCTAACCTTCAACTTTGTAACAAACTTAATGCTGAAATTAACATGATTGGCGTGTGGGTGAACAAACCCAACACTATGGAAGCTTACATACCTCTTAGGGATTAAACCCATAGCAAAAATCCGCAACAAAACGCAAGACTCTCGACGAACGCAAGACCCTTAAAACCTTACTAAAACCAATTAAATCTGATTGGGTAAGGAAAATACCAAAATATCCCTTACTATTTTCGGGTAACTTTCCTTATTTGGACAGCCTGACTTAAAAAGGGAATATCTCACTCATCCAAACTCGAAACTTAGAAAACTCGGTGGAGTTGGAAATATAATTCAAAGACCTTTCATTGGATACTTAGTATCCCACCTAAGTGATAATGTACTAAGAGTTATGGTCGTTTGAAGTTGACCTAAAACTTAATGGAACTTAGGAATGACTTGAATGAACCCTCTTTAGTTCTTCTTGGAACTCAAGGTGCTACATCTAGTGACCTTAACACTAAAGAAATTTTAATTTCCTCGTTAAAATCCTACTCACAATGAAGGAGAGTTTGCATCTCAATTCGATTTTTTTTTTTGGGTGTTACAATATCTCCCTCTTGGGATCTTTCGTCATCGAATGACGGCTGGACTGGGTATGGAACGGGGTTACTCTTACTAAGGTCTGAGTCTAATGGTATGCTCTTACTATATTAAAGCTTAACCCAAATACTTAGGCTCAAGTACCATACCTCTGTATAGGGAATCTCATCCCAAGACTATTACTCTTTGCCACCACACTGGGGTCATATCAAGAACTACCAAATATTTAACATCACCACATTCAAGCTTAGTACTCTAATAACTCCATGGACTCCTGCTAACTAACTCCTTAAGATATTCTCAACACTTAATTTGATTTCTCATCTTATCATCTCCCCCTTAGGTCTAAAACTGACACTTGAAGGCTATGGACCTATTCCACATTGACAACTCAATTATGCTATCTAGGCACACATGAAAAATTATAACTTAATTGGAACCTCAACTGGTAACATACCATCTCGGCACACCTCTTAATGCCCTTGTTACTCTTGTGACTTAGCCACACTTCACTGTCCTTATCTAAATGTTAGGGTCTCTCACTTGTACCACTCATATCTATTGCAGCTAATCACCTCAATTCTACACCTACTCTATGTCAAGTGTACTATATCAAATCTCAAGACTGACATCATCACCCTCATGCTGCCATTCCTTTGATCATGACACTTATCTCAAATTAAAGCTTAATATTTATGAGTAAACTCGAATATCAATATGATTGCTCGATTACTATACTAACTTACAACTACTAGATGCAAAGTTAGTAATCATTCTCCCACTAAAAATTCATGACAAATAGTCAATCCTCACCTCTTAGTATTCATACTTACAATTTACTATCACATTTCCCTTCACAACTTGAGTACTATTCACTCATTCACTATATGTCAATGCCTAATTAGTTCTATAACACTTTGAATATTACAGGCTTTCCCTTAAATATCATAAGCCTAGCTTAGAGCTATCACCTCATGAATACTCTTGCTCTTTTATTCGCCACTTACACTTGGTCATTACTAACACATTGACATATGATGTTTGCGTAATCAAGAAACAACTTCCAATTCGAGTGTCTACAATCGTATAATAGTAATATAACCCAACCGAATGGGTTTTGGTCGAGTCCCAATGGAGCGGTTTCTGAGAATTAAGAGTTAAGCGCGAATATGCTAGAGTTAACCATAGCTAAAAACTTTATCGAGTAAAAACATGATAAATTAAGGGGTTGACACGAATGTCAATTATCAATGGGGGGCTTTGCATTTAACTAGTGAACAAAAATAGTGAAAATATAAAGATGCGAATATAGGGAGATGGGATTCTTGGGATGTGATAGGAATATGGGATAAACTACGCAGTCGGCTAAATACTATTGATAGTCAATTGCTGAACATCTGTAACTAGGCTAGACTTTAGTGGGGGTAAATTCTCTCTCGAGCAACTTATCCCAAATCAACTCGGTTTCTCTTGAACACTGAGTTTCCACTTTTAAGCACAACCTCCGCCTTAGCCCATTCACTATCTCGAGCTGAATGTGTGGGAAAAGGCCCAGGATTCACTCTCTCGAGCTGAATTCACGACGACCCAATAACCACTGGCTATCGATTTAGTAGTCTTAGTTTTAAAATCTCTCTCTCGAGCAAGACAAAAACACTAAGATGAAATCGTATTTGCAACTACAATCCCATTAAGTTGAAACACAACTACTAAACGAAATCACATTTAAACAACAAATAGACTAACCATAAGCTATACACAACATGAAATTTAACCCATATTCACAAAATCACACCCCAAGAATTGGGAATATGACTAAGCAGTAACAATGTTGCCAACTAAATCAGTTGACCTTTAATGACTTAGAATTTTGGTAGAACAGAACAAAGATCTAATTCCTTGATAACACATGAAATGATTTACAATGTAAGCACATAAGACACAAAGCTCAAAATTCCACAAAGACTCTTCAGCACTCTATCAGGTCCCTTTGTTGAGAATGAGCAGTGTTCTTCCTTAAAGATGCCTTTTCTTTTTGAGCTTATGAATTTTTAGAAGTTCACAACTTTGTTTGCCAAATCTTGGGTTTGTGTTTGGAGAAGAGACTATTATCAAAATGGACACAAACCCTTGGGACAAGGTCATTGGCTGAGTGCCTGGTGTTCTCAAAGGTTGTGCACCAACCACATCAGAGTTGGCAGCCTTTTGACAGCTATTTTTTTGTCCTTTTCACGTACGCACACTTTTCGGGACCAGGTCTCTTGCTGTGTTCTTTGATGCTTGAGTTCTTGAAAAAGACTTGCTAGCTCTCTCTATTTTTTGAATGAATAATGTTGTTTGTTTATTGTTGTATATATCAATTACCAACAAGGGTTTTGACTACTGAAACAAACAACATCGTCCGCCCTTCCTATTGGTGAAGTACGCTGCACATTTCACCAACCAACATGACAAGACAACTGTAAAGATAACTTTACAGATGTGCACCATTTTGAATCTGGACGGAAGTACTTTGTCAAGGTTCGGGTCTCTGCATTTGTAAGGATCATCAAATCACCTAGAATCTAACAAGAGGCGACTTTGGAAATCAGAATTCGAGGAAACTTCAGCAAAGAAATGAGCAATTGTAGAAAGAGAAAAGAGATCTTACATCTAACTTAAACACTAGATATTATTCGTGGGTGCTTAATGCGCTCTTTTCTGTACATACTTTTGTTTTTTTTGGTGGTTTTATCTCCATTACTTTTGTTGGTGACGTTGTAACCTCTTGTATTTCAGAAGTAACTTGTGTCCATCCCATTTTGTAAGAACGTTTCCCCTTCTTAGTCAGCCGATAGCCCTAGGAGTACAACAATCAAATATCTCTTGTTGATGTACAAAATATCTATTAGGCATATAATGCTAAGATTATGTCCAACAAAGTGACAATCTCTAAATCAAGAAGGCAAACATATTCTAATCATGCAGCCTTTACGTCAATGACATGAATATACTCAACTTTGAAAGTATCAGGAATAATGGAAAAAAAAGTCATAAAGAGCCAGCATATTCAACTTTTAAGTTTTTGTCAGTTTTTCTATCCTTATCTACTGAATTCCTGTTGTTTTGTTCCCGCCACGAGAAAATTAAGTTCATATTTCTCCTACCTGAAGTTGTTCAATCAGTCAATATCATTCTTGAATACAAATTTAGCGCTCATTAACTACTAGAGTTTACTTCAAACACAACTTGGATTAGCATATACTATAATTTATGTCAAATTCGACTTGGGCGAGCAAGTAGCTATATAGGAAAAATTAAAATGCAATGGTAGTCCAGTTAGGCTTGTAATTGCATTGATTGAAGCTACTCTTAGAATGACAAGACCAATATCCAATCGAGTCCTAAAGCTCGTTGAAGAGTTATTGAAGCAAAATTTGAATATGCTGCTTATTAAAGATTTACTGAAGCAAATAACATAATATTCATGACAATCAAAATTCAAAACTATCTTAAATAAAAATATGTCTGGTTAAATGCTCGGAATCATGGTATTGTAGGTATCCATTAGCTCATCTTTCTAAATTAGAGATGTTGGTGAAAAGAAAGGTAGAAAGGCAAAAAGAAAAGAAGAAAAATGGTACATCAATTTAAACAAATAGAGAAGTCTATAACAAATGTAATCCTCCGATCAATGTTGTGCAAGGACGACATAGGAAAATATGGTAAAAGAGAAAAGTTATCCTCATAATTGCTTTCTGATTATAAATGTACCACTAGAAGTTGCCAACAACAAGGTAAGCTGTGAGATTTCTATGATCAGTGCATTTTAGTTATAAAGGGACAATCATGATATCAGGATAAAATGCCACATCTAAATTGTGAGATCAGGTTTTATGTTGTCCTTTTATAACTAAAATGCAATGATCACAAAAATCCCACAGCTTACCTTGTTGTTGGCAACTTCTCGTGGTACATTTATATTCAGAAAGCAATTCTGATGATAACTTTTATTTTTTAATCTCAGCCAACATAGCAGTGATTATGGGTATGGAAGCTTCAGCATACAATGTAAAATCATCAACATTGAGTTTTCGACCAACCCTAAAGTTTACAGGAGGAAAACCAATGAAAAAAGGAACAACAAAACTATTTTAAATTAATTGGTAGGCTAATTAACTTTCCATATTATAGCAGTCATATGATATAGCGACAGAAGGAATTCCATGGAAGAAAGCCTCTCGTGCACCACCCACTGTCCCTGAATAAACGCTGCATATCCAGCGTTAGAACAAATTTACATTGGCACGAACAATAAAAATAGCAGTCTCTGGCCACTTAAGTTTGAGAAGTAAGAACCAAGAAAGGATAAACTCATACTCCGGCCCAAGGCTTACCTGAAAGAAGAAATAAGTACTCTAGTGTAGCATTTGAAAGCACATAAGAAAGTGTTTTCTATAATGTTTCATGAATATCTAAGTGTTGCAAGGTTAAAAATGTGAAAATTGGTCAAAGAATAATTATATCTAATACAAATTGCACAACTAACAGAAAGAAAAGAAGGAAATTGAGCGAGGGTATAAAAAATTAAGCATGTCACAAAGGATCTAAACGTTCAATAGAGAACTTTACTTACATGTCATAACCACAACTGCAGCCTTAATTAATGCCACTGATAACCTGCAAGCATAAGTTGATGCAAGTTCACATATTGTTGGAATGTAAGCGTTCACTAACTACGATAAGACCAGATTCTTCAGACAGTTTATGATACTCAAAACTCAAAATAGGAAATAAAAGAACACACGATACTTTACATGGAAACCTCCTTGCTTAAGGTAGTAAAATCACGACCTATCTCACAGGATTTTTAAAACTGATTTTACTAATCTTCTCAAGCAAAAGTAAAACACAATTTATAAACACACGATGAGATTAACCTCCTAATCTCAACACTAAGTAATACCACCTTTTACTTAACGAACCAAAGCAATGCCTGTATTGCCCACTATACTAATCCTGACCGATTAATATAGACTTTTACATAAGACACAAAGTTACCCATAATTATGTTCTTACAAAGATTCACACAAGTTTTGAAACGTTTCTATCAAAGTGAAACAAATCCTACAAGTTAAGCACAAATACAAGCAATCAAAATAACAACAGGTTCAGGAAGAAATCGTCAGTCTATGAGGTCCCTTGTTGTTTTGAAGCTTGAATTGTCTATCTTTGAATGAATGAGTTGATATGTTGTTTGTCATCTTGAATGTATCATCCATAAATAATTATTAACCGTTGAAAAAAACAACCTCGTCCATTCTGATTAGTTCAGTACACTAGCAACCTCACCAACCTCTGATGCAACAACTTTCCAGTTTTATAGCACATAACCATGAACGAACACACTCTGTAGAGGACCAGGTCCCTGCATATGTGAGGATCATCAAAACATCTGGAAACAGTAAGACTTAACTTTTTCCCCCTTTTTGATGATGACAAACAAACTGCCTCACATGAGTTTAACATTCATTCAAAGTGCATCAGTTCCCCTATCAATAGTATTCCCCCTATTTCAGTTCCCCCTTTCCCTTATAGTTCCCTCTTTCACTATACTCTAATTTCACAAAAAGTTTACAATCAATCCCCCCTTTTGACATCATTGAAAAGGAGTAGAAGTAAACATATGCAAGTTGCATGCAAAACGTTAGGAATTCAGGGCCATAGGTCACATAGTACATGTGCAAACAAGCAAAAAAAAAAAGAAGATAAAAGTATACAAGATAGGGTAAAAGAGGTAATATCATTAGATCACTTATGTTGACCACAAAGATCAACCAAAACAGTACACTTTGCCACTAGAGTAAAAACAGGGAAATAAAAAGATAGGACATGGAAAGACTTGAGAACTAGGACAAGAGACTCATTTAGGACGAAAGGGGATGAGGAGTGAAGGATTTCAATAAAAGATTAATGCGTTCATTAGCATCAATATGAGACTGAATGATTTGTTTGTTAAGAGACTAGACTTCCTCACTGAGTGAGGCATTTGTCTTCCGCAGCTATGCATTCTCAGCCCTCAACCTTTCTACTTCCTCCCTATCCACAGAACTGGTACCAAGTCCCTTAGAGATAGTCTACTGCATCTGAGCATTAAGTCGTGCAATCTCAACCTCCTTTGCATTCAAGGTTACAGTAAGATCATTCAGCTCCGGCTTGAGAGATTCTTGCTGCTCAAGAAGATCAGACACATGGGACTTACCCTTAACCTTTCCCTCAGCACATTCACATTCCAAGAGGGTTGCAGGAGAAAACATTTGCTTGACAGTACCATGTAGTCCTCTTCCAAGAGGTACTCCAAAATGGTCGAACACGTAGTTCAACAGATACCCGTACGGTATGCCATGTTTGGCATTCTTCCAAGTCATAACCTTGTGCATGTGTTCAGGTATGATTGTTTGTAGGTTTATGGCTTCAAGTTCATCCAACTGTTCCATGAGGAACAATCTGCAGCAGATGCTACGGTTCTTTTCTCACTCCTTGGCACCAAGACCTTGTTGATGAACTCAAACATCAAACTTATACTCTCCTCTTAGGAATTTCTTAGGTAATCTAGTACATTTTATGTCCCCACGCTTGGTAGCCCGTTAAGTGAACTAGAAGGTTTGCAACCTTCAATGGACCTGATACCTTTAGATGGAACACCCAAAATGATTCCCAGACTCTCTTAATTCAGATAATTTCTTACCTCTTTAACTGTCGTCTGAATCCATCCATCATCGAGAAGCTCCATCTTGTAGTAGAATTCCCTCACTTTAGGCTCATGTAGATAAGGTGCTGGAGCTTCAAACAGGTGTTCCCAATTTTGCAATGACATATAATTGAAAAGAGTAGACATACCATATTCTACGAGAATTTCTTGATCAAACTCCCTCCCATTCAACACCTTTTGTTTCTCCATTTCTACAATACGCTCTTCCCTGGGTAACAATTTTTCCTCCGCTAGCTTCTGAATAGGCGGACCTAATCCCTTTACAGGTTTTGGTTTCACAGAAGCCTTTTTAATCACCTTGTCCCTCTTCACATGTGATTTCTTCATTGACTTAGGAGCCCCTTTAGCTTTGACCCATTCAACTTCTGCCTCCTTCTTCCATTTAGCCACAACTCTAACAATATCATCAGAATCTGTCTCACTTGATCCTATATGTAGAGGTGTTGAGGTAGGTTCTTCAGCAGGCACATGACCATCCCTTCTTCATCTCTGATTTCTCTCCATTTGGATTTCATTTGCCACCAAGGCATTTCCCATTAATTTTTGGACCTCTCCTTTGGTTGCATATCTTCTTTTGTCTCTTTTGGTGTGAGACTCTACCATTTTACCTTTTCCCTTTGTCTTTCTTTTTCTTTCAGACTCTGTAGGCTTATCATCAAATTTAGTCTCAGGCATAGCATCAACTGTTCCCAGATCTGAAACTGCCATATTCGAAGCATTAGCCCCTCGAGCCCCTTTTCTACACCAGACTAGAGGGGTTTCTTTTTTCTTTTCCTCCGCACTGTCAACCCCAAAAGATTTTGGAGTTTGGTCGAACACAGGTTGATCACTGTGAGGGACCTGTTTCGGCGGCTTCAACACTTATTCCATCAAAGTTGGTTGAATGTCCCCTCTGAGAGAGGCCACATAATCGCTCAAACATGGTAGATGACACATGCCTAGACATAACTTCTAGATATTCAGAGGGTTTCTCAAGGGTGGGATTCACAACTGACTGGTCATCGAAATTTTTGGAATCTTTGCCAGATAGAACTAAAGTTGGATAACAAGGCAAGATTTCCTCAGATTTGTGTATAGGAGATGCCACCACTACAGTGCGGGGTATGATAGATTCAACAGTCTCACCAACCCTATATACTGGTGTGGACGGAGATCCTTCTGGGTGAGGAATTAAGAAATTAAATGAAGTGGGATTTTCAAGATCTTGGGAGAGAGGCAGTTTCGAAGAAGAAGAGTTAGTCTTTTTTTTCAATAGATGAAGAGATAATTCAAAGTAGAGAAGGACAAATTTGATGTTTGAAATCTCTTCGAAAGAGTTGTATTTAACAAGGTATCGGTTCCTGAACAGTAGTGACTCTTGGTTTTAAAAATGAAAAGACGTCTGCAACTGACACCATAAATAGAAAGAAGACACGTGGCAGTGACCGTTGATAGAAAATTGTGTAACAAGAAGTGATACTAACCTTTTGGGGGACCAGGTCCCTCTCTATATATAGCCTTGACTATATGATTAGGTATTCCCTTCAGCCAACATGCCATGAGTGTGTACTTGCATTAAGGTAATAGATGTGAATTCACAAACGATAAGCAATACAACTGGTATAGATACCTGTCCTCTCTAACATAGTCAAATGAGAGGTTTCATGCAAGCTTGTTATGGAATTAGGTGATCTTATGCATCCCTAACTTCAGTCTGTTCTTGACAAACTTTTCTTTGCTCAATGCCTTGGTGAAAATATCAGTCACTTGATCTTCTGTTTTGTAGTATCTCATCACCACATTGCTCTTCTCAACATTGTCCCTAAGAAAGTGGTGTCTCACATCTATGTGCTTGGTCCTCTTATGCTGGACAGGATTTTTGGCCATGTTCATTGCATTTGTATTGTCGCATATTAGAGGAATAGTGTCTGTGGGAACACCAAAATATTCAAGCTGCTTCTTTATCCACAAAAGATGAGCACATCATGATGCAACAACCACATATTCTGCCTCTGTAGTTGATAAATCCACCGAATTTTGCTTCTTGATGTGCCATGCCTGAAGTGTTTTTTCGATCAACAAGAAAACCTGCATAGTCAGCATCAGCATATCCAATTAAATCAAATGAGTCACTAGAAGAATAAAAGTGGACCAGGGCCTATGTTCCCTTCAAGTATCTCAGTATTCGCTTGGTTGCCTTCAAGTGTGATTCCTTTGGAGCTTCTTGGAACCTGGCACACATCCCTACAATGAAGATTATATCTAACCTGCTGGTAGTAAGATAGAGAAGTGACCCAATGATTCCCCTGTACATGGTCTGATTTACATCAATCCCTTCTTCATCCATATCAAGTTTGATGCTTGTGCTCATGGGAGTGTCAAGAACCTTGGCTTCGAGCATGCTGAACTTCTTAAGCAATTCTCTTATGTAATTCTCTTGGAATATTGATGTACCCTGAGGGGACTGTTTGATTTGCAGCCCCAAGAAGAATGTAAGCTCCCCCATCATGCTCATTTCAAATTCGGTAGCTACTCATTAAGGCTGCAAACTCCTTGCATAGTGAATTTGAAGTAGCTCCAAAAATGATATCATCTACATATACCTGGACAATCGAAAGCTCCTTACTTTTGGACTTTAAGAACAAGGTGTTATCAATTTTACCTCTTTTGAAACCATTTTCCAGAAGGAGTTTTGACAAGCGCTCATACCAAGCTCTAGGAGCTTGTTTTAGACCATACAAGGCTTTATCCAGTTTTAGCACATGGTTTGGCAGATTAGAATCTTCAAAACCTGGAGGTTGTCTTACATACACATCATATTTCAGATACCCATTCAAGAATGCACTTTTAACATCCATTTGAAACAACTTGAACTCCATGTAGGCAGCAAAGGCTATTAAAATTTTGATGGCTTCATTCTAGCAACAGGTGCAAAGGTCTCATCGTAATCAATCCCTTCCTCTTGATTATACCCTTGTACCACTAGTCTTGACTTGTTTCTGGTGATGTTTCCATGCTTATCAAACTTTTTTCTTAAAATCCATCTAGTCCAAATAATGGTCATGTTGAGAGGTATAGGGACCAAGTGCCATACTTTGCTCCTTTCAAACTGATGAAGTTCTTCTTGCATTGATGTTACCCAGTCAACATCCTTTAAGCCCTCTTTCATGCTCCTGGGTTCAATGGTGGATATGAAACCTGAATACGCAACTAGATTTCTTGTTTTGGATCTAGTTTGTATTCCAGAGTCAAGTGGAGAGACAAGATTGTCCAGAGGATGAGAAGATTGATGTTTCCATCTAGACTTTCTTGTTATATCCTCCTCAATATCAGCAACATATTCATCTTCTTCAGGTTCTTTATTCTGAGAGTCTCTCTACTAAGCTATACCAGAGGGACTATGTTCTCCTATAGGTTTTGCACTGTTTTCTTCATTTGAAATTTGTTCAGCTGCAGGATTTTGGATTACCTTTTCTTGTTGGCCCTCGATCAGTTCCTCCTATTCCATGTATTCACTATGTTTAACATTGCTCAGATCATCAAATTCATCAAAAATTACATGTACACTTTCTTCAACGCATAAAGTTCTTTTGTTGAAAACTCCATATGTTTTGTTGGTTGAGGAATAACCAACAAACACCCCTTCATCACTCCTGGCATCAAACTTGCTAATATCATCCTTTCCATTGTTCAATACAAAGCATTTAAACCCAAAAACCTTCAGGTGACTCAGTGATGGTTTTCTTTCATTCACCAGCTCATAAGGGGTTATCTTCATCACTGACCTGATGAGGCATCTGTTTGTAACATAGCAGACTGTGTTGACTGCTTCTGCCCAAAAGTTCATTGCAAGTCCTAAGTCAATCAGCATGTTTCTAGCAATATTCACCAGGGTTCTGTTCTTTCTTTCCACAACTCCATTTTGCTGAGGCGTTATGGGAGCAAAGAAATTGTGATGAATTCCATTGTCAGCACAAAAGCCTTCGACTTGGGCATTCTCAAACTCTGTACCATGATCTCAGCTGATACTTGTGATCCTGCAGTTTACTTTCAGCTGGATTGCTTTTTCAAAAGTGATTAGTACGCCAAATGTTTCATCCTTGGTCTGCAAAAACATGTTCTAGGCGAATCTTGAGAAGTCATCAACAATCACTAAAATGTACCTCTTCCCTCCTCTGTTCTGAATTCTAACAGGTCCACACAGATCCATATGGAGAAGTTCTAGAGGTCTGGTTGTGCTAATGCCTTTCTTCGGCTTAAATGATGATCTCGTTTGCTTTCCCTTTACACAGGCATCATAGACCTTTTTGTCAAAAAACTTCAGCTTCGGCAGTCTACGGACCAGGTCCTCCTTAACAAGTTTTTTAGCAAAGATGAGCTCACATGCCCTAGTCGTCTATGCCATAGATTTGGATTGTCAGTCTGAACACTTAGACATGTGAGACTATCCCCTTCGATTGATTCAAGATCTGCAACTTACATATTTTTGAGTCTCTTGGCAGACAGAACAACTTTGTTAGTAACACAGTTAGTAACTATGCCCTTGTCAGACATAAATTTAACTTCATTTCCCTTACCACATATTTGAGATACACTTAGCAAATTATATTTCAATCCATTCAAATAGTGAACATTGTATATGGATGTTCTGCTGATCTTCCAATTCTCCCAATTCCAAGAATGAATCCCTTTTCCGATCACCAAAAGTAGGCGGCGATTCACCGATAGGACTTTGGATTGCCCTTTGCATGCCCTTTTCCCTCTTTCACTGTATCTTTCGGCGGACAACTTTGTCATCGCCGAAAGAAGTTGGTGACTCACCGAGTAGACTTTTCCATTGCCAAGTTACCCTGGTTGCAAGCTAATCCTCTCGGCGAGCTTGACCTTGATCGCCAAGGAGGTTTGGCAAATCGCCGAGTGGAACGGCAAATCTGTCTGCAACAATTTTCTGTGTTTAAATTTGATTCCTTTTTCGACTAATCATAAGACTATTGCAGGTTTGGTACGCACCAGCTCCAATACGCAACTCCAAAAGAAACCAAAACCAAGCATTCGTATTAATGAAGGAGGCTCAAATCCTCCGAAGAGAGGAAGGGAAGATCTCCAACAAGGTAAAGGCAAAAAGAAGAAAAGCATAGCAAAAAAAGGAATAGCTGTTGAGGCCAACACTGATTGGGATGAGCTTGAAGATGACCAACCATTAATTCAATGACAGAGTAGACTCAAAAATCTACCACAATCCTCACCCACCAGAGTTTCATCAGATGTTGCCATCTCCACCGGGATTACCTCAGCCACAGCTCCCCCTGAGCCAAATCCAGAGCCAACACTTGCACCTCTAGTGGCTCCTACACCTCATGTCGTGCCTCAACCTAGGATGCTTAACAGGTTAGAGGGTGATGGGGTCCAGACCATCATAGAAGAAAAGCTCATTCCTCCTCTTCACAAGATTCAAGTGCTTCTTCTTCCGGCCAGCCGATCAAGTTCACTCAGGGTATGATCTTGAAGATGGGGCGTCTAGCCCAATCAACCAAAGCATGGGAATCCAGACTGGAGAAGTTAATCCCAGGGATGATTGATAGAGTTATAGCCACTACACTTACCCCCATCTAGACCTTTGTCGATGCTTTGACCTTATGGGTTACAACATGTGAGCGTAGACATGGGAGGTCATCTGAGGTACCGGCTTTACAAGCAGATGTTGTGGGTCTGCGGAGGGACGTAGACTATCTGAAATTTGTTGACTTCAATGACTTGATGAGAACCACTGAGGACCGGGATGCACCTGGAGAGGCAGCAACTGCAGATGCAGATGCTGAGACAGATGAGGAGCTGACAACAGCACAAAAAGAGCAGCACATCTTTGGGAACCTGTCAGATCTGGTAGGGACAGTTGTGCACCCAGTGATCCAGGCATCGCATGCTGAGACATCCACATCAGCCACTATAGGACCTGGCACTTCTGCTCTTGATGGGACTACTCCAGGCACTGATGCCCAATTACAGACTGCAGCTCAGAGTTCTGATGCCCCGACAGGAGGAGAGGACGCATAGACATGATTTCTCTTTACCTCTCTCTTTGTCTTGCTTTGATTTTATTTTTAGATACTATTACTCGCATTTGTGGACAAATGCATTTCTTTTGTGGTGGGGTGAGGCTCACCTTGCTTGCTTGTTTTGAATGATGTTTTCTGTATATATTTGGGTTGTCTATTTTTAATTGTGTTTTTAAAACTGCTTCGCAATTGTTTTATCTTATGGCTCTCTTTTGGCTTTAATTGAAAAATAATTTCAACCCTTCCAAAAGAATTTCATTATTCAAAAAATTTTGCCGCCTCTTGTGTTGAAAGTGGTTGTTCTTGTAAAAATTCAATTCTCGGTTTTGATCATTACCGATGACTTGAATAGTGCTTCAATCAAACAAACATGAATGTGCAGCTACGACGAGAACAAATGAAGTTCCACAGACAATATGTGAACTCTTTGAATGTCGTTGTGATTAGCCATTTCTCAAACTGATTCTCTTGTAATGATCGTTGCACACTAGCGAAAGTTTGTAGTCTTGTTTCACTTAAGTGTCGATGCCTTGTGTGATGAGCTTACTTTGAACCTAGCATAAATAAACCTATAATTTTCCCCATTAGTCTGATTGATTTAGTAAGGTGTGCTCTTGAGATGATATTAGGCAACTTTTGAAAAGTGTGAGCCAGTTTGACATATACCTCTTTTGTGGCCTAGCCGTGAGCGTGTGAACCCTCTTGAATACCCTTTGAGCCTTACCTTTCTTTGAAAGAACCTTGATGAACCCTAGACCTTATTTGATCCACTACCTATAATCCTCTTGATTTGTGGTTTAGTGAATAGCCAACTTAGGCCAAAAGCCTAAGTTGGGGGTGTGGTGAAAAAGGAAAAGGAAAAATCAAGAAGTGCAAAAAAAGTCTCCCTTAACCCATGTTGTTGCGGTAAAATGGAAACCCTCCATATAAATAAATAAAAAAGAATGAAAAGGAAAAGTTGTGGAATAAAAGTACAAAAGAAATTGGATTTCCAAGCAATCCATGGAGGTGAATAAAAAGATGAGTTAGACGCACTAGAAAAAGAATTGATAAAGGAAAAGAAGGGGATACCTTGAGAATACCACATCTCATGAGGAAAAAGCCACTGAGCCTAAATGACCATACCTTTGCCCTCAGCCCCATTATAATCCTTAGAAAGACCTTTCTGATCTTGAGTGAGCCGAACCGAAGATCGATTGGAAAATAAGGGCAAGCCTATGGGTGAAAACATGCATTGTGTTCCTCTTTTTAAGCGTGAGTGTTGCATCTGATTCCTGATCTTTAATTGATTAACCTCTGTGAGTAAATATGGAATCATTCTTTATGTGAGGGTATTTAGATACTTTTTGTTGAGCTTGACCTTGTACAAGTAGCAAGTATTGCGAGCATGAGAATCTTTAGTAATGGTGTGTCACAACTTGAATCTTTGAGTACACAATTGATCTTTGCATGAGTAATTTGAGTCTTGTTATGTATGTTCATGATTTAGTCTTGTGTAGCACTATTTGAGACATTCTTTTTGAACTGCTAAACTTGAGTTTTACTTGAGGACAGGCAAAAGTTTAAGTTGGGGGTGTTGATGAGTCAACAAATTTGACTCATTTAGGGCTTTATTTTAATAGAAATAGTGTCCTCAAATACTTATTAAGTCTAAATATTTGATGAAAACACTTAAGTTTAAGGTATTTGAAGTTTTAGTGGAAGCATGGAGACTTAGGCGCAAAAAGGAACAAAAAGTCTGAAAAGAACGAAGAAGCTGAAGCCTGAGCATCACCAAGCATGCTTGGCGATTCGCCGAAGGGACGCGCTCGGCCCTTTTTTCCAGTACGGGAAGCCCTGAAGGAGAAGGATAAAAAAGGCGATAAAAGGAGCAATCGGCGTTTCGCCGATCAGTTTCGCGAAGCAGAAGTATACCGCCCAATGATCCAGAATGCATAGATATTGATGGCAAAGCACAGATGACGATGAAGTAGAAGAAGGGGGAATCGCCTAGTCATTCGGCGTTCTCAACTAACCTTGCCGAGCGATCCGCCAACACTATTTTCTGAAGTCTATAAATACTAAACTCTTTACTTGTTTTTGTGGGGAACAATAGAATAAAAACATAATTGTAATTTTCACTTTAGCTTTCTTATTTTCTCTCAAGTTTGGAGAGGGTTTTGGGGAGACTTGAAAAGAGAAGTAGTTCATCTTCCCCAATTAGAAGTGGGTCTTCTCCATTCTTCTTTATTTACTTAAATAAAGGTCTAATTTCTTATACCCATTTGATTTCTTTATCATTTAGGTATAAATTTCTCTCTCTTGATGTGTGGCTAAAACTCCCAACTCTTGGGGTGTGATTTAGCGAATATGGGTTCAGATTATTGTTGGGTCTTGCTTGCTGATAAGTTAGATTTATTTTTAATGGTGATTTCACCTAGTGGTTGTGATTTAATTTAATGGGTTTGTAGTTGCAAATACAAAACCACCCATGTATTTTTGGATTGCGAGAGAGAGAGGTCGCAAAACCAAGGCCGCTAGACTGATGGCCTAAGGAGTGGGTCGACATGAGGTTCAACCTAAGAGGGTGAGCCCTAGTCCTATATCCTAAGACTCAGCTCGAGAGAGTGAGTGGGGTAAGGCGTAGGCTGGCCTTCATGCGGCAAATGGGTGTTTGAGAGAAACCCATTTGAAACGGGGTAAGTTGCTCGAGAGAGAATTTATTCGCACATATAGCTTAGCCTAGTCACTATTACTCTGCAAATTTTCTATCGAAAGCATGTACCCAATAATTTAGATTAACCCGTATTCCGGTCAAATCCCAAGAATCCCCTCTCATTACCAAGAAACCTTTGTTTATTTTCTTGTTTGTACTTACGAGTGACAAAACCCCCATTGTTAATTGACACTCTTGTGTCCCCCCTTTAATTTGCAATGTTTTTAATCATTAATGTCTTTATCTATGATTAGTTAGAACTGAATTTTATTATTCTATTAATTGTCGAAACCACTCCCTTGGGACTCGACACCAACCCTTGGTTGGGTTATTATACTATTGCACGATCGTAGACACTTGCATAGGAAGTTGTGTCATTGATTACGCAAACATCAATGATTTTCAAAGGGTAATATAATAAAATTACTCTTTTATTTATTGCTTGTTAAGGTATGTACCAACTCAAAGATGAAGGGGGTATAAAAGTTCTTAACTACTAAAAAAAATCCTCATTATAGCCTTTACATTTCATAAGGTGTAAGGGTTTGAATTCCCTTTTTCCTTCGCTTTTGAATTTTGTATTTTTCCATCTTCATCTAGGATTATCAACACACCGAGTTTATTCAAGTCCTTAATCTTGTCAGGTATATTCCCAAATTCAGTCACAGCTTCCCTGTGAATTGATTTACATGTCCTCACTATACATGATAATGTTTTATATTAAAAAAATATTATTTTTTTAAAGTAGATAAATATCTCATTTGTGTCAGAAGAATTTTTATGGTCTTTTTTTACTCTATGTTAATTCAATTTTCTCTTAGATTGTATCAATGGTATAGTATCAGATTCATCCATCACCCTTCGTGTTTATTGTGTCATGGAGGCGTGTGGGCACCGAACTTTAAAATTGGGTTATCTGGGGAAAATCTACCTACTTGTGGTACAATGGAAGCTACCTAGTGTGGAGACTCTCCCAAATTAATAGCCAACTTTTGGGGTGTGGTTGAGTGGATTTAGAGTTCCCCAAACTTGTTTAAAAAGTTATTTTTTATTATATGGTCTTCGACAATTGATAACTTTTGAGTCGAGTTAGGCGCAAATGTTCATTTCTTTGTAGAATAAAATGTAAGATGGAAGCAGAATGTAACAAGTGGTGGTTTCAGTTTATAAACACTTAATCTGGATTTGGCATATGATTTAAACAAGACTCTCGTACTCAATTACATCAGTTGCCGAAGGAGAATTAGGAAATAAATTTTGAGTAAATACTAGAATGTACACAATGCTAACTACTAACTATCATTTCTAATCATAAATATAACTAAGCTGATTGTTTTCTTCTAAAATTAGGGGTGAAGTAAATTCAAAACATAACATTAATGGGAGGAAACAAAAAATGTGTTGTATGATTTTCGACAGAGTCTCAAATGCTAATGTGCACTGGTATTAGTAGGTAACTTGTTTTCCTCCTAAGAATTTGATTTTTATAGAAATGGTTTCGAAAGCTAAATATAAGAAAGTGAGATTAAGATCGTTTGTGCCTCTACATACTGGAATTTCTGAAAGGAGATTTGTTTTTTATCCTACTTTCTAAACTCATCAGAATCTTAAATTTGTACCTAACAGAAATGATTTGAGGCCATATTAGGATTTGTCTGTTGTAGGATCTATTAAAAATAAACCCTTCAAGGCCACAATTTATCTAATGCCATGAGTAAGTGTTGGGTTTTAAAATTTGTGAATTGAAAATAAAGAGTTATGACTTTTATAAAGAGTTTTGACTTTTCAGAAGAGTTGCCGACTTTTATAATTCTTGAGACTTTTATGAAGAGTTGTGACTTTTTATGAAAAAAGTGTGACTTTTTCATAAGGCTGTGACTTTTATGAAAGGTTGTGACCTTTTCGATAAGACACAATAAGCATCCGTTCACACCACCCTCTATTTTTTTTTTATAAAAAGAGGGGTTTCCTTTTATTTTTCAATGACGATAAAAAATTTCTGAACTTTTTCTTCTACTACTAAATCTAGTATTCTAAGTATACTTTACTGTTGTTGAGTGGTTTGTTGACACCATGGTTTTAGGTACGGATACACATGTGAGTATGAATGTTCTATCTTGAGAGGATATATTCCATTAACCCCAGATATTTGTGGGGAATAATTTTCTTAAGGAGACACTATGTATTCAATTGGCTCAAATTTCTTCTTTGAGGAAACACTCTGTTTATTATTTCAAATTCTATTTTCTTTACTGGTTTTATGTTTCTAGTTTTTAATATAGTTCTGAGCATCTTAGTAATACAAGTTGAACAACAGTAATATAATTTCTTGCCAAAGGTGGCTTGGAACTTTAGGTGTTTATGTCAAGCATGTTGCATTAGTGCATTATACATAAATATACGGTAGGTCAGCTGTGATGTTTTTTTCCTTGGGAGAAGAGTGTTCTTGTAGTTCTTACATATAACTTCATCTGAAGTATGGTTTCTTTAGGTCGAAAATTAGCGGTCTTGTCTTCTCGGGAGTATGCCTACCTTTTGGCTTTTGTCCTTTAGCTAATTGTTTCTCCAATAGTTATTTTATAGCCGAAAATGGTTTGCTCTCTGATGTGGAATTTGACGTTTCTTTATTTTACTTGATTCCAAATTTGTTTTCTTTTTATTTAGATATTAATTTTGACTCAGTTATGAAAGAGATGACTACATCTTCAGGGACGAAATGCAACCTTTACTGTCTGATTCTCCTATCAGAGCAATTACTTGTAAGGTTGGTCACATAATTTGTAGAAGTTTAATAATCATTGAAGCTGATTTTGGTAAACCTGAAGCTAAAGCTGACACTGCTTGTACATTCCTCATGCAAGCTTGGATTTTGTGCTAATTTGGATTATGTTTTTATTATTCTTCCTCTTCCTTTTGTAGAGACTTTCTTCTCTTCCAGACGGAGAAAATAATAACTTCAAGGAAGTTTGATTAGCTAGATCAGGTGGTAGTGGTATGCCTGCCATTCCTGTTCGCGATCCACTTCCATCAGCTGGTGGGCTATAGCTAGCACCAAATGGAAGAGCTATGGTATTTATGCCGATGCCTCGTGAAACACTACCTCTCCTTCTTGGTGCTACTAAAACCCTCTTCAAAGAGGGACTTCTTTCGCACAACTCCAGAAGAGAAGTTGTAACACCCCGTATCCGCAACAGACCAAAACAGCAAATTTCCAGAAGTTGCAGATGCAACCCACGGACCGTAGGGTGACCCACGGTCCATTCTAGTGGTTCGTGGATGGCCACTTGCAGCCCTCCCCATAATTAGGTCAGAAAGTTCTCTGAAGCATGACCCACTGTCGGACCCACGGACCATGGTCCTGGTCCATGGATCGAGGCTCCAAAATCTTTTCCCAGAACCCCATTGACGGTTGACGAGAACGGACCATCGATCCTACCACGGTCCATCGATGACCCCGACAACTTTTAAGTTGGGGGTCGTTTGGTCTTCTCCTTATTCATTGGACCCTAAACTACATCGTTTAAACCTTAAATTATGTAGTTTTGGTCAGTTTTAGGCTAGCAAACAAATTAGAACCTAACCTAATCAATAATTCACCAAAATCAAGTAAAAATTATAGAGGAGAAAGTTGAGCAGCGAGCAGCCCTAGTTCAGGAACGCAATGACTTTTCATCAGTTCAAGCCCCAAAATTGAAAGATTTCTATGTGAATTTCGTCAACAGGTATGTGGGATTTCACTAATTGATTCCTTTCACCCATTAGGTCCCTATATATCAGTCAGAATATTGATTCCCTTAATATTATCTATACCTAGGGTTTCTCGAATGTTAGAAATTGTTGGGTTTTAGTGGTTAGAATGATCCAAATTAGATTATCATGATTTTTGTATCGTTTTGTGTAGACATTTTCATAAATTCAGAACCCTAGCTATGTAGTTCTTTTGGTTCTTGAATTACACATGCTAGGCCAGTTATTTCAGATATACATGCCTCAGATTTGAATGTTTCATTATTACTAACTTAATGTTGCATTTTCATTCAGCATGTAAGTATTTTGAGCTATCTCGTATTATAGAAATTCAGTCATAAATTGTTAACTACATAATCAATTGGGAGTAGCTTAATATCGAGTGGACTGAGGTCAGTCACCCTCAAGTCCCAGACTACGTGCCCCTGTAGATTTATAAGTCTTCTCTGTGGGCATTAAATTTTAGTGATCATGCCAGTCATGACTCTATACCTCTGGTAGGGTATATTGGGTCCTATCGATGGGGCGTATACATCAGACTCCACATTTAGCTCATGTGGTTTTATGTCGGTTATTAGTAGCTCCCTTACAGTGAGATTCTATTGCATTGACCATGTTACCAGTTAATGTCAGATTTCAATCTCAGCATGTTATAAACTTGGTCATTGCATCCATTTAGTTTATGTTCAGTATTTTCAGTATGGTATCATGCTTGTCTTTTATCATTTCTTAGATATATGCTTTGGTTCAGTTATGTTTATTGTTCAGCTTTATTCTATCATGCATGCTCAGTACCTTTCAAGTACTGACGCATACTCTGCGCTACATCTTCTCATGATATAGGTTCAAGTTCTCAGTTTCCAAATCACGCATAGATCGGTTCCCGATCTTCAGCTTAACAGCATCAGTGGTGAGTCCTCATTCTCCGAGGACCACAGACATGCTTCCTTTGCTTTTTGTCTTTAGTTTCAATTTTTGCTAGATTTAGTTGGGGCATGTCCCATCACTTCTAGTCAGTTAGAGGATATTTTCTTACATAGTTAGATTCAACTTTAGCATTTTGGTTTGACCTTTCAATTGTTGTTAAACTTTCAGCTTTTATATATATATATTCATATACTTTATGGGTATTCCCTGTCATTTCAGTTTACATGATTATTCATCTTCTACATACTATTTATTTACTTCAGTTTACTTTAGTATGCTAATGATATGCCAGCAGGGTTAGCTTGGGGTCACTCGTGATCCTATGTCCCGTGTCCGCAACCTCGGAGTAGCTTCGGGGAGTGACAAACTTGGTATCAGAGCATTAGGTTTAAGAGTCCTAGGATGTCTGAAAAACCGCATTAAATAGAAACCTTTTCATGGGTGTGAAGTGCACCACATCTAATGAGAAGGAGGATGCAAAATGTTTTAGGAAAAACTTCATTTTCTTGTTACTCTTATCATGCATAAGGTATGATCGAATTCCGCGTTTCTAACTCGATGTTATGCACTTTCAGATCATGCCTCCTCGCAGAGCTTATGGAAGGAATGTGAATGCACGCAATGGTAACGCATCTCCTCGAGTCCCAGATCAGGAAGTATCGAATGCCGAGTTTCAGAACGCCATTCAACTTTTGGCTTAGAGTGTGACTAACCAGAACAACTAGCAGGTTCTAGTTCCTGCAAATGCTAGTGGTGGATTAGTGGCAGCCAGGGTTCGCGATTTTGTTAGGTAAATCCACCAGAGTTCTTAGGATCGCAGATTGGTGAGGATCCCCAAAACTTCATAGATTAGGTCAAAAAGATCTTTGGAGTGATGTAAGTGACTGGGAATGATAGGGCAGAGTTGGCATCCTATCAGCTTAAGGATGTAGCTCACATCTGGTATACTCAATGGAAAGAAAACAAGGGTACAGATGTAGCTCTTATCACTTGGGAATGCTTTAGTGAGACCTTTCTGGACAGGTTCTTCCCAAGAGAGTTGAGGGAGGCAAAATCTCAAGAGTTCATGAATTTGAGGCAAGGTAACATGACAGTCCAATAGTATGAACTCAAGTTCACCCAACTCTCCAGGTAAGCTCCTCACATGGTTGCCGATTCCAGGGCTCAAATGAACAAAGTTTCTATATAGGGTATCAGACCTAGTGAAGACAGAGTGTAGGAGTGCTATGTTGCTGAAAAATATGAACATCTCTAGGCTCATGACTCATTCTCAGTAGGTTGAGGGAGATAAGCTTAGGGAACAGGCTAAGGATAGTAAGAACGCTAGAATAGTCAACTATGAGTATTCGCAACAAAAATCGGGTGGTGGAAATCGCTCGCAGTTTCAGCAAACGTCTTCAGCTCCAACACCTTCATCAGATTGTGTTCCATCCTCCAAGTTACGACATGATCAGAAAGGTATGTCATCAGGCTCTAAGTCTCAGGGGAGGATTTCAGGTACCAGAACCTACCCAACTTGTCCAAAGTGTGGCAAAAACCATCCGGGCGAGTGTCTTGCAGGAAAGGAAGGATGTTTTGGGTATGGTCAGTCTGGTCACAGATTGAGAAATTGTTCTTCTACTAAATAGGGTCAAGGGGGGAATAATAGTAGAGCTGAGTCTACAACTTGAGCAGCACCATTAGGTCGCCCGACTCAGCAGGGTAACTCATTTGGTACAGGTAGCAGACAGAGCCAAAACAGGTTGTATGCTCTTCAGGCTTGCCAAGTTCAGAAAGATTCTCCTGATGTAGTCACTGGTACGTTACAAATTTTTAACTTAGATGTTTATACTTTGTTAGATCCAGGGCCTACTCTCTCCTTTGTAACTCCTTATATAGCAATCAATTTTGATGCTAGTCTAGAAACTCTCTCAGAACCCTTCTCAGTCTCTACTCCAATCGGTGAACTAGTCATAGTTAGACAGGAATACAAAAATTGCCTTATCACAGTGTCCCAGAAAGTCACCTCAATAGATCTTGTAGAGTTAGCAATGGTAGACTTCGATATCAATCTAGGCATAGATTGGTTACATTACTGTTATGCCATAGTCGATTTTAGAACTAGGATCGTTCGTTTTCAGTGTCCAGACGAACCAATCTTAGAATGGAAGGGTAGTAGCTTAGTGCCTATGGGCGATTCATTTCTTACCTTAAGGACAGAAAGATGATCTCTAAGGGATATCTCTATCATCTAGTTCGGATTAAGTATTCAAGCTCCGAAACCCCAATTCTTGAGTCAGTTCCTGTAGTTAATGAGTTTCCAAAAGATCTTCCCAGAGTTCCTCCCGAAAGGGAAATCGACTTTGGAATTGATCTCCTTCTAGATACCCATCCTATTTCTATTCCTCCTTACATAATGGCTCCAACTGAGCTTAAGGAATTGAAAGAGCAGTTAAAAGACCTTCTACATAAGGGTTTCATCAGACCTAGTAATGTGCATTGACTATAGGCAGTTGAACAAGGTCACAATCAAGAATAAGTATCATATCCCCAGGATTGATGAATTGTTTGACCAACTTCAGGGTGCTAGTCATTTCTCAAAGATAGACCTCAGATCCGTTTATCATCAGCTTAGAGTCAGAGATAGTGACATCCTGAAAAAATAGCCTTCGGAACTTGGAAAGGTCACTATGAATTTGTAATTATGTAATTTGGACTAACCAATGATCCTGCAGTTTTCATGGATTTGATGAACATAATGTTCAAGTAGTATTTGGACTTGTTCATTATCGTCTTTATTGATGATATCCTCATTTACTCTAGGAATGAGGATGAACATGCGACTCATTTAAGGGTCGTCGTGCAAACTCTCAAAGATCGCCAGTTATTTTCTAAGTTCAGCAAGTGTGAGTTTTGGTTGCAATTTGTTGCTTTCCTTGGTCATATAGTGTCCAGAGAAGGGATCCGAGTGGATTGTCAGAAAATAGAAATAGTGTAATAATGACCGAAACCTACCTCTCCTATAGATATCAGAAGTTTCTTGGGTCTAGTGGGTTATTACCAAAGGTTCGTGGAAGGATTTTCCTCCGTAGCCTCCCCATTGACTAAGTTAACTCAGAAAAAGGTCAAGTTTCAGTGGTCAGATGATTTTGAGAAAAGCTTCGCAAAACTGAAAACTAGGTTGACTACAACTCCTGTTTTGACTCTACCAGAGGGTTCAAACGGTTATGTTTATATTGTGATACATCCAGAGTCGGCCTAGGTTGTGTGTTGATGCAGTGAGGTAAGGTTATATATAGCTTATACTTGTAGACATCTTAAGGTGCATGCAAAGAACTATACAACTCATGACCTCGAGCTTGTAGAAGTGGTGTTTGCACTTAAGATTTAGAGCATTACTTGTATGGTGTTCATGTAGATGTGTTCACAGACCTTAAGAGACTTCAGTATGTGTTCACCCAGAAAGAATTGAATCTTCGCCAGAGGAGATGGCTTGAGTTCCTCAAGGATTACGATATGAGTGTTGATGTTTGCATAATCAAAACACAACTTCCAATGCAAGTGTCTACGATTGTACAATAGTAAAGTAACCCAACCAAGGGTTGGGCTCGAGTCCCAAGGGAGTGGGCTTGAGAATTAATAGAAAAATGAAATTAAGTTCTCATTAGTCATAGCTAAAAAAATTATCGATTAAAAACATTATAAATCAAAAGGGTGATGCAAGCGTCAATTAACAAATGGGATTTGTCACAAGTAAGCAAAAATACAAAAAGTGCTAATCAAGGAGACGAGGTTCTAGGGATGCGATAGGAATACGGGATAAACTAAACTATTGGGTACATGCTTCTGATAATAAATTAGTTGAATATTTGTGACTAGGCTAGACTATAGTAGGGGTAAATTCTCTCTCGAACAACTTACCCTGAATCAAATGGGTTACTCTCGGACACTCACTTGCCGCATGAAGAACTGCCTCTGTCTTAGCCCACTAACTATCTCGAGCTGAAACTGTGGGAGAAGGGCTAGGGTTCACTTTCTCGAGTTGAACCTCAAGTCGACCCAATCCCACTGGCCATCAATTTAGTAGTCTTAGTTTTACGACCTCTCTCTCGAGCAAGCCGGAAACACAAAGGTGAAATCGTATTCGCAACTACAACTTCATTAAGTTCCACCACAACTACTAAACGAAATCATATTTACTCAACAAATAAACCATCAACAAGCAAGACCCAATAGATAATCTAACCCATATTCACAAAATCACACCCCAAGAATTGGGGTTTTAGCTAGACATGTAAAAGAGATAGAACTTTATACCAAAATGAGTTTGCATTCAAATAGGTATGAAGATTTAAGTCTCAAAAAAAGCAAAGAATGAAGAATCCATAAGACCCAAGTCCAAATTCTTGGAGTTGAAACCATTTGAATCTTCAAGTTCTTCAAAACCCTCTGTAAACTTAGAACTTAAAAGTCTATGCTAAAAATTCTATATTAAAAATCTGATAATAAGCTACAACTCTCAACGAGTATTTATAGTTTTTAAAAATATGTGTTGCACCGGATCATTCGGCGTCGTTAGTCGAGATCACGGATTAACTCGGCGATCTGCCCTTTGGTAGGTTTCATCGTTGTCTTGCATTAGCCTTCAGCATCGTCGTGTTTTGGATCATTGGGCGACATAGTACAGCTTCGCGGAACTGTTCAGTGATACGCCGATTATTCCTTTTCACCGCCGATTTGATCCGTTCTTTTAGGGCTCAGCACATTGGAACAAAAGACGAGGATAAGACGTTTTGACGATTCACCGAATGGGTTCGACGATTCTCAAATCTTCATTTCCTCATTCTTTTGGCTTCCTTTGTTCCTCTTTTTGCTAAGTAGTGTCCATGCTTTCTCTCAAATTTAAAATACCTGAAACTTAAGGTTTTTCATCAGATATTGAGATAAAATATGCATTTGAGGACACTAATTCTATCAAAATATAGCCCTAAATGAGTCCAATTTGTAGACTCATCAACACCCCCACCTTAAACTTTTTCTTGTCCTCAAGTAAACTCAAGGTCAGCCGTTCAAAAAGGGTATCTCGAACAGTGCTACACAAAACTCAATCATGAATGCACACAACAAGACTCAATTTACTTATGCAAAGATCAAATGTGCACTCAAAGATTCAAGTTGTGACTCACCAATATCAAAGAATCTCATTCTCACTATACTTGCTTCAAATGCAAGTTCAAGCTCAACCAAAGTGTTCAAATGCTCTCACACAAAGACTGATTCCATATTCACACAATAGTTCACAATTTAAAGCTTCGAAATCAGAGGCAACGCTCACACTCACAAAGAAGAACATAATGCATAATTTCACCCATAGGTTTGCCCATATTTTCCAATCAACACTTTCTTCAGCTCACTCAAGATCAAAAAGGTCTTTTCAAGGCTTATAATGGGGCCGAGTGCAAAGGTATGGTCATTTAGGCTCATTGAAATTTTATCCGCATGAAATGTGGTACTTATAACGGTTTCGTTGCTCTTCCTTCATCATTTTCTTTAGTGCTCATAAGTCATCTTATTATTCACTTTCCATGAATTGTTTGGAAACCCCATTTCTTTTGTACTTTATTCCACAACTTTCTTTTTCATTTTTTTTCTTTTTTTTTATATTGAGGGGTTCCATTTTTCTCAAAACCACGGGTAAGAGAAGACTTTCCTTGCACTTCTAGACTTGCCCTTATCTTTTCACCACACCCCCAACTTAGGCTTTTGGCCTATGTTGGCTATTCAACTAAACCACAACTTTATGAGGATTATGGGTAATGGATAAAGAAAGGTCATTGTTTTCATCAAGTTTCTTTCAATGAAAGGTAAGGCTCAAGGGGTGTTCAAAAGAGGTTCACACACACTCACAAGGTAGGCCACAAAAGAGGTATATGTCAAATCGGCTCACACTCTTAGAAGTTGTCTAAAATCATATCAAGAGATAGCATCACTAAGTTGACCGGACCAACGGGGAAAATTCTAGGATCCATCATGCATAGTTCACTGGTAAGCTCATTACACAAGGCATTGACACTAGAAGTCAAAAAAGACTCCACACTTTCGCTAGTGTGCAATGATCATCACATGAGACTCAATTCGATAATAGGGTAGTCATAATGAGATGCAAAGAGTTCACATATTGTCTATGCGACTTCATTTGGCCTCATCATAGCCGCGTATTCATGTTCGTTCAATTGAGAGCATTATTCAAGTCATCGGTATTGATCGGAACCGAGACTCAAATTTTGCAAAAGAACAACCACATTCAACACACGAGAGGTGGAAAAAATAAATTTTCGGATGGGCGAAAATCATTTTGCAATTTTACAATAAAAGGAGCCACAAGCTCAAACATCCATAGAAAGCAGTATATAATGACATTGCATGCATAAAGACCCAAATGTATCAACAAAACATCAAACAATAATAGTCGCACACAAGGTGGGCCTCACCCCACCACAAATAAAAATAATTTGTCCCCAAATGCAAATAACACAAAATCCGAAATGTAAAATAAAGAAAGACAGAGAGGGAGGTAAAGAGAAATCTTGTCTATGTAGTCTCTCCATCTGTCAGGGCATCAGTGCTCGAAGTGACCGCAGAAGGACCAGCTCCACTGGATCCAGCAACAGGTGCTAAGGAAGCCTGCACAACAACATCTATCATAATTGCTTCCGTCTCTGTCAGGTCTTCATCTGCAGCTCCCTAGTCTCCTCATGCATCTCTTCATCAGTTTGTACTTCTAACTCAGGATCGGTTGTCTGCTCCGCTCTCTCCCCATGTCCAGTGGTGGTCTGAGGCATCTCAGGCATGTCTAGAATCTCCACTGTTCCAAAGACCATGGACACATCGGTGGACTTCAGGTGGTCTACATCTTTTTGCAGCTCAGCAATGGCAGCTTTTAAAGTCGTCACCTCTTCTGTGGCCCATTGGTTGTGCTCACGCACCGCTATCCTGGCCGCTAGGGCATCAATGGTAGTGCTCAGATATGTCACAGCATCAACTAGGGCAATTAGAATCATGCCTATAACAAAGACCTCTAGACTGGCATCTCGACGATCAGCAGAAAGGGTCAGCTATCCCATCCAGAATAGAGAAGCTTGGGTGAGTGGAGGATGGGAAACATTCTGGGACGGCATAATTGTGCTGCTGATAAAACCAAACCAGAACCTTGCGAGTATGTTTATTTCTTTCTTTTCAATCGAAACTCCTTCTGCCAACCACTTCGGAGTCTCGTCTGAAATTAGTAGGGCTAACAACATTTTCATCTCATCCAGCTTCTTTGTTTTGATCAAGTGTTGGCATTGATCCCTCATATTTGTGGACATGCCCAAGACTGTGTTGATCGCCCTACTATCACAGTTCACCCTCCTGCCTCTAACAACCACATAGTCCACTTCTTTGAAGGCTGTTGCTAGCTGCTTTTTCTAGGGTATTAGTGCACTGTAGAACTCTCTTACCTAGTTTGGAATATAAGGGCCACGGGGTTTCGTGAAGATTTGGAACTTATGGTATCTCAGGCACTCCATTATCTCTGAGTGCCAGTCTATAACCACGTCTACGGATAGACGTTTTTCCTCCAAATTGTTGTCAGCCCCTCAGCCTTTACTCGATTCATTGACTTAGGTGGAGGACCATGTACTGAAGGCGCTAATACCATTGACTGCTCTGGAACTGGAGGTGTAATTGTGGTAGGCTTGGGAGTCCTTACCCTGGATGGATCATTCAGCTTCCTAGTTCGCCGCTCAGCCCTCTATGCTATTAACAGATCATCCTTATCAGAACCCTCACCTTCGCTTTCAGATTGGTTGGGGTCATTTCTATAAAATCCATCACTGTCAGTGCTTGCATCTGGTAATTCAAGGGTTCTATCTTTGCCCTTGCCTTTCCCACCAGTTGTGGAAAGTTTAGAAATCTTGCTTCTGGATGCAGCTGCATCCTCGTTGATTGTAATCCATTTTGTTTTACCTTGGGGTGGCCTGCTTCTTCCTGCAACTTTAGATCTAGCCATTTCTGCAAAGAATTGGGAAGAAGTTAAAACAACTAAATCAAATTCATAAGGAAATAATTGCAGAAAAACTCACCAAATAGATCGGTGAATTGCCAAGTTGCTTTGGCGAGCTCGCCGATAGGACTTGCTCAAAAAGTTTAATCAGTCGGTGATGGGAAAATCCTTTCGGTGATTCATCGACTTCTTTCGGTGAGTCGCCGACTTCTTTTGGCAAGCAGAGTTTTATCCGTCGAAAGATACAGTGCAACAAGGGTTCAGGAGTGCAAACAAAGGGCGATTAAGGAGATTTTCGGCAAGTCGCCGAATGCTTTTAGCGAGCAAAGACTTCTCACCGAAAGTTACAGAAACCATATCACAAGTAGCATGAAATTAAGGCGAGATGGGGTCAATAGGCGAACCGCCGAGTGGTTTGG
>JAJOOH010001606.1:0-38645 GCA_029582605.1 Solanum gracilifrons
ATCCAATAAATAAATCAAGGATAAGATAAGTGTACTGACCTGCTCCTAAATCTAAACTTATCAAAAATAATAAAACAACAACCAAACCAATCCTCCATAAGCTCGGCAGGTACAAACAACGCACAAGACCACCTACTCAGGCCCCCAAAAGCCCGAAAGGTGCAAATCAGCCTATATACCCCTATCAGTAGTCCCCTAGCCCCGTAGGCAGTCACATAGCCCTCTTAGGCATTAATATAGCCCCGTAGGTAGCTCATAGCTCTCTTAGGCATCAACGTAGCTTATAGACAACTCATAGCCCTCTTAGGCAACAACATGGCCCTGTAGGAAGCACGTAGCCTTCTTACGCGTCAATATAGCCCTGTAGGCAACCCCTAGCCCTTATAGGCACAATATAACCCCGTAGGCAACTCATAGACCTGTTAGGCATCCACGTAGCCCTGTAGGCAGAACATAGCCCTTCTAGTCATAGATCACATTCCCGCAGCTAACCACAATTGCCCCCATGACAATAATAACAAATAAACTGCTAAAAGCGAGCAATTTAGTTATAAGCAACCTATACAAATAGCCTCTAAGTCGTGTCCAACGTAGGGATGCTACTAACTGACCTGTACCACCTTGACCTACTGTAGGGCAGTTTCTCCACCCATGCCCCTCCTATCAACAAGAATAAAAACTTGTGGAACCCAGTCCGCACCTCCCGAAATGCATCCTACCGCAAGTAATGCAATGCGGCAGGGATGTCCTAGCCTGGCTTGAACCCCTCTGCTGCTGCAAGACTGATGCTCGTGAACCCTCACCTAAGCCTGACTATTCCTGATGATCAAATCTACTACCCTGGAACTGCTGTGGTAGAGTTCTAAGTGGCCTAATAATATATCGGGGTATGGGATGACACCTGAAAATCTCTATACGGACCTAGCCCTCTTCTGTCTCTCTCTCTCTCTCTCGACCCTCTCACTCGTATACTATTGATGTCGACGATCCTCCATGCCCTGTGCGAAATCTTGAATCCGCGAGATATCCATATTATCATTTAGCGCAGCGGTAGAACAAGCCTTGATATAGTATGAGTTAAGCCCTCCCACAAATCTACATACCCTGTCATGTATCGTATCAACAAATGTTGGTGTATATCTAGCTAATGAATCAAATCTCAGCCCGTACTCTCTGACACTCATGCCACCTTGTCGGAGGTTCAGAATCTAGTCCACCCGGCCATCCCTAATCTCTCGAGGTAAATAATGATCTATGAAAGCTTATGTAAAGCTATCCCAAGTGGGTAGAGATGTATCTTCTCCCCGAGATCTCTCCCAACTTTCATACCACAATACTGCAACATCACGCAATCGAAATGCTGCTAACTCAACTGACTCATTCGCTGAGGCATGCATGACTCTGAAGATCTTATGAAGCTTATCAACAAAGTGTTGAGGGTCTTCTCTGCGATCTGTCCCTGTAAACTGTAGAGGATTCAAGGTAAGAAATTCACGAACTCTCGAACTTCGGGGCCCTTCAGAAGGTCTCGCAATATCTGGCGCAACTGGTTGGCACTGTGCAGCTACTAACTATGTTAACATATATACTGCACTATTGAAATCCTGATTAGATGGATTAGGAGGAACTAGATGTGGTACTACTTGTGGAGCCAGAAGTCCTGTAGCCCTCGGAGGCTCCTGAAGCTGTGGAGAAGCTATATGGGGCTGAGAAGATGTCTCTCCCTGGGTCTCACAATGGGCAACCTCCACCTGTGGTACCTTGCCGGTGCCCTCGCTTGCAATTGTATCTAGCCCCTGGCTAGTTGTGGTCTTTCTAGTGTCAATCATCTCTAAATGCATACAAGTATGAATTATAAGCCAGAAACCTCAACCCTTAAGACACCACTCTATAGCACGAGGTGAGAAAAAGAAGGACAGTCATTTTAATATGCTCGGTAGCTTCTTGCTTATCGAATGTGGTGCACAACACATTTATAAACAAGACTCTACTAGACATGGCTTGCAGACTCCCTAGGATACGATGTTGCTATGATACCAAGTTTTGTCACGCCCCAAACTCGAGGGGCACTACTGGCTCCTAATGCCAAAACTCAGGCCCAAGCCGACCCTGCTGAAACATTTGCTACTAGTGCATGGCAGCCACACACAATCAAGAAATCAAACAAAGTATATCTCAACTTAAAACTAAGCCATCGGCCGGCAAGGCCCCTGTCAAATGATATATAAAAGCAATAGCTACTCCCAGGAGATCATATAAATAAATAGCCAACTAGCACAAAAGTCCTGATTGGGCCGTCGAGGCCACCATGATATCTATAACAAAACTAAAAGCAGGTATATATCAATACAATACATCAAACAGCTCACAAGCGTCCGCAAACCAACAACTTAGGCCAGCATGGCCATAACGTAGCGATAAACCCCACACACACTAGTCTACAAGCCTCTAAGAGTAGTAAGATTGGTGGGACAGGGCCCCAGCCTACCCTTAAAGATATATAGAACAAAAGTTAACAAACCTCCCAACACTGGCAGCTCCGGAGGAAAGGGGCTAGCCAATCGGATAAAAGTCAATCCGGCTGCTGAGGAGGTCGACTCAGTCGTCTTTCAGGACCTGCATGCATGAATGTAGCGCCCCCAAGGCCATGCGGCGTCAGTACAAAATAATGTACATAAAGGTAATAGACTATAATCAGGTATCCTGATATACGATAAGATAACCGTACTAACCTGCTCCTAAATCTAAACTTATCAAATATAATAGAACAACAACCTAACCAATCCCCCATAAGATCGGCAGGTACAAACAGCACACAAGACGACCTACTCAAGCCCCCATAAGCCCGAAAGGTGCCAATCAGCCTATATACCCCTATCAGTAGTCCCCTAGCCCCGTAGCAGTCACATAGCCCTCTTAGGCATTAATATAGCCCCATAGGTAGTACATAGCTCTCTTAGGCATCAACGTAGCTTATAGGCAACTCATAGCCCTCTTAGGCAACAACATGGCCCTGTAGGAAGCACATAGCCTTCTTAGGCGTCAATATAGCCCTGTAGGCAACTCATAGCCCTTCTAGGAACAATATAACCCCGTAGGCAACTCATAGCCCTGTTAGGCATCCATGTAGCCCTATTGGTAGAACATAACCCTTCTAGGCATAGATCACATTCCTTCAGCTAACCACAATAGCCCCAACGACAATAATAACAATCCAACCGCTAAAAGCGAGCAATTTAGTTATAACCAACCTATACAAATAGCCTCTAAGTTTGTCCAACATAGGAACGCTACTAACTAAATAAGAATCCCGACAAGGGAGGATTATATTAACTCGAGCAGCTAACAATCAACAATCACGGCTATAAGTATATCAAGGATAACAACCCAATTACATTGCTTCTAAGCTTTAACGAAACATGCCGTAAGTAGGGAATAGCCTTAACATACCTTTTTCGCTAAATTCACGTGGCGTAACGACTTTTACTCAATACTCCCTCGATACTACAACAAGGTAGGACCATAATCAACACACAAAAATAAAAGATACCATGACAATACGATAAAATATATGTATTTCCGTCGGAAATTGCTATTTGCTGCTTATAAAAGATAGAGTTGATGAAAGAAGGGTCTTAGCTCGATCTTAAGGTCGTAATTCGCTTCAAAACCTTCAAATATATTAAAACCCTTTCTTTCCCAATACTAAAGTGTGATATGTTATGCAATCGGTAAAACAAATTATTCCACGAGGATGAGCCCAACGGGTAGAACAACTTTCGTCAAGGACTTAAGTCGAGAAAATCTATATTTCACTTGATCCTTTGAATGGGTTTCTCTAATTTCTCTGTTTTTTTAAGCATAAAATGGAGAAAAAGGTCGAAGGAGAAGATATATGTAACATTTCACCGACTTAGGGACCCATCTTACGTGCTTGTTTGCGCAGTCCCACGAAAATGTGAATATCTTTCTATTCTGAAGTCGTATAAACGAACGGTTTGATGCGTTGTAAACTAGACTCGTAGGCCTTCGATTTCATAGCTCGCGGGAACCATAAATCTTAATATATAGGGAGAAAACTTCCGAAACATTTGACTTAAATTTCACACAAATCTTTAAAAAGGAATTTACGGTAACTTTCGCCAACTTTTATTTTGTCACTTACCTAAATTCAAAACTTGAGATACCAGACTTGAACACTTAAAATATCACATAACAAATCATTTTTAATTATTACTCACCCTCCTTGTCTTTCCATGAAGATACGAGTTAATTTAGACGTTTTGAAAAGTCGGGGTGTTACATCCTTCCCCTCTTAGAAACATTTGTCCTTGAATGAAAAATCTTAGTCACGCTGTTCAGTCCTTAGGAGTTGCCAAAATTTAGGCAGTGTATCCTTTGTAAATGTCACTATCCAGGAACCTGAAATGCAAAATTTGTAACCTAGGCATGTCACATGACAACCTAAATAGCTAAGCGTTATAGCTGCACCACAACAGGGCGAGATGATATACAACGACAACCACAATAATAATAATAAGCAATAGTATATATATAGGTATTTTACCTTACTTCCCTAATATAAACTGATATGACATCACCCTGCGGTATGAAACAAGTGAGGATATTTGGACCTCATTCCATCCTCAGCTTCCCAGGTCACCTCTTCTTTATTTTTGTTCCTCCACAATACTTTAACCGAAGCCACCTCTTTGGTCCTCAATTGACGGACTTGCCGATCTAATATAGCAACTGGAGTTTCCTCCTAGGACAACTCCTTTGTGATTTGAACATTCTCAACTGGGACAACCTGAGAAGGGTCTCCTACACAATTCCGTAGCATCGATACATGTAAAACTGGATGAACATATTTTAGCCCTGAAGGCAATTCTAACTCATAAGCCACTCATCCTACCCTTCGAAGGATCCGATATGGCCCAATAAATCTTGGACTAAGCTTTCCCTTTTTGCCAAATCGCATAACACCTTTCATAGGCGAGACTTTTAAGAATACCCAATCATCGACGCAAAACTCTAAGTCCCTTTGTCGCACATCTGAGTATGACTTCTGTCGGCTTTAGGCTGTTAGCAGCCTCTCCCGAATGAGCTTAACTTTATCCACTGTCTGCTGGACTAAGTCGGGTCCAATCAACCTTGACTCACCTACCTCGAACCATCCAATGGGGGATCTACATTTTCTCCCATACAAAGCCTTATAAGGTCCCATCCCGATGCTGGAATGATAACTATTATTGTATGCGAACTCTATAAGAGGTAAGTGGTCATCCCAACCCCCCTTGAAGTCTAGCACGCATGCCCGTAACATATCTTCGAGTGTCAAAATTGTGCGCTCAGCCTGCCCATCTGTCCGAGGGTGAAAGGCAGTACTAAGATTAACCCGTGTCCCCAGTCTTTTCTGGATGGACTTCCAAAAGTTGGCGGTAAATTATGCTCCTCTATCAGAGATAGTAGATAATGGGACACCATGTAGCCTAACAATCTCTCTAATATAGAGCCGTGCATAGTCTTCGGCCAAAAAAGTAGCCCTAACTGGTAAAAGTGGGCTGATTTTGTTAGTCTATCAACAATTACCCAAATAGAGTCAAACTTGCGACACGATTGAAGTAACCCTGTAATAAAATCCATATTAATTGCTTCCGACTTCTACAAAGGAATGGCTATCTCCTGAACTAGCCCAGCGGGCTTTTGGTGCTCAACCTTCACCTATTGGCAGTTAGGACACTGTGCCACAAATTCAGCAACATCCTTCTTCTTCTCGTGCCACCAATACATCTCCTTAATATCATGGTACATTTTCGTCGAACCAGGGTGAATAGAATAACAGGAATGATGTGTTTTTTCCATAATTCGATGTCGAAGCCCTGCAACTTTTGGAACACACAATCGACCGCTATATCTGAGGACTCCATCTTCTGCTATATCAAATGCTAAAGACTGTGGATCCTGAGCCTTGGCTCTAAGCTTCTCTAAGCTAAGATCCTCTTGTTGCCGTGATTTTACTTCTACAACTAGAGATGATACGGCTGTATCCTGAATTGTGACCCCACTATTGCCTGCCTCTAACAATCTCACTCCTAAGCTAGCTAACTGATGAAGCTCTCGCGCTAGCTCCCGCTTCTCAACACCTAAGTGAGATAAACTACCCATAGATTTTCGACTGTGGGCATTGGCTACCACATTCGCCTTTGCTGGATGATATAAAATATCCACGTCGTAGTCTTTCAGTAACTCAAGCCATCAACGCTGTCACAAATTTAACTCCTTCCGTTTAAATATATATTGAAGGCTCTTATGATCTGTGAAGATGTCAACATAAACGCCATACAACTAGTATCTCCAGATCTTTAACGCATGCACAACTGCAGCCAACTCTAAATCATTGGTCGGATAGTTCTTCTCATGCTTCCTCAACTGCCTTGAAGCATATGCGATAACCTTACCATGTTGCATTAGAACACATCCCAACCCAACACCAGAAGCATAACAATAGGCCACATATCATTCTGAACTGTCTGGTAATGCAAAAACTGGTGCTTATGTCAACCTGTCCTTCAGCTCCTGGAAACCCTGCTCGCATGCCTCAGTCCACTGGAACTTAGCTGCTTTTTGAGTCAGCTTCGTTACTGGGCCTGAAATTGAAAAAAATCCCTCTACAAACCTTCTGTAGGACCCAGCTAAGCCTAAGAAACTACGAACCTCAGTCGGAGTCATGAGTCTTGGCCAAGTCTTTACGGCCATAATCTTTTGTGTATCAACTGCAATGCCTGTATTTGATACAATATGGCCTAAGAAAGCTACAGAGTCTATCCAGAACTCACACTTAGAAAATTTTGCATAAAGTTCTCGATCTCGAAGAACCTGAAGGACTGCTCGCAGATGATTTGCATGCTCATCTTTTGATTGTGAATACACAAAAATATCATCAATAAATACAATCACAAACAGGTCTAGATACATCCTGAATATACTATTCATCATGTCCATGAACACTACTGTCTTTGGAACCTCTTTCTCCCGAACTCATATCTGGTGGTACCCTGATCTTAAATCAATCTTTGAGAAACATTTAGCACCTTGTAACTGATCAAACAAGTCATCTATCCTCGGAAGGGGATACTTATTCTTTATAGTTGCCTTATTCAGTTGTCGGTAATCGATACACATTCTTAGTGAGCCATCTTTCTTCCTTACGAACAACACTGGCCTAATAAAGCCTTTATTCAACAAGTCTTTCAGCTGATTCTTCAACTCCTTTTGGTTCAGCAGGAGCCATTCTATAAAGAGGGATAGATATGGGTTGTGTACTTGGTAGCATATAGATAGCAAAATCAATTTCTCATTCTGGAGGGATACTAGGGAGTTTGTTTGGAAATACATCTAGAAACTCTTTAACTACTGGAATAGACTGAAGAGTCGGTGGTTCTGCATCTATATCATGAACGTGAACAAAATGATAAGTACAACCCTTGGTAATCATCCTACTTGCCTTAAGATAGGAAATAAACCTACCTTTCGGCGTTGTTGTATCGCCTTTCCATTCCCAAACTGCCTCTCCTGGCTTACAGACTCCCTAGGATACGACGTTGCTATGATACCAAGTTTTGTCACGCCCCAAACTCGAGGGTCATTACTGGCTCCTAAAGCCGAAACTCATGCCCGAGCTGACTCTACTGAAACATTTTCTACTAGCGCATGACAGCCACACGCAATCAAGAAATCAAACAAGTATATCTCGGCTAAAAACTAAGCCATCGGCCGGCAAGGCCCTGTCGAATGATATATAAAAGAAACAGCTACTACCAGGAGATCATATAAATAAATTGCTAACTAGCACAAAAGTCCTGATTGGGCCGTCGAGGGCACCATGATATCTATAACAAAACTAAAAGCAGGTATATATCAGTACAATACATCAAACAGCTCACAAGCTTCCGCAAACCTACAACATAGGCCAGCATGGCCATAACGTAGCTATAAACTTCACACACTAGTCTGCAAGCCTCTAAGAGTAGTAAAGATTGGTGGGACAGGGCCCCAGCCTACCCTTAAAGATATATAGAACAAAAGTTAACAAACCTCCCAACTCTGGCAGCTCCGGAGGAAAAGGGCTAGCCAACCGGATAAAAGTCAATCCTGCTGCTGAGGAGGTCGACTCAGTCGTCTGTCAGGATCTGCATGCATGAATGCAGCGCCCCCAAGCCCATGGGGCGTCAGTACAAAATAATGTACAGAAAGGCAATACTATAATGAGGTATCCTGATATACTGGAATAATCCAATAAATAAATCAAGGATAAAATAAGTGTACTGACCTTCTCCTATATCTAAAATTATCAAAAATAATAAAACAACAACCTAACCAAGCCTCCATAAGCTCGGCAGGTACAAACAACACACAAGATCACCTACTCAGGCACCCAAAAACCCGGAAGGTGGCAATCAACCTATATACCCCTATCAGTAGTCCCCTATCCCCGTAGGCAGTCACATAGCCCTCTTAGGAATTAATATATCCCCGTAGGGAGCACATAGCTCTCTTAGGCATCAACGTAGCTTATAGACAACTCATAGCCCTCTTAGGCAACAACATGGCCCTGTAGGAAGCACATAGCCTTCTTAGGCGTGAATATAGCCCTGTAGGCAACTCATAGCCCTTTAGGCACAATATAGCCCCGTAGGCAACTCATAGCCCTGTTAGGGATCCATATAGCCCTATAGGTAGAACATAGCCCTTCTAGGCATAGATCACATTTCTGCAGCTAACCACAATAGCCCCAACGACAATAATAACAGTCCAACCGCTAAAAGCGAGCAATTTAGTTATAAGCAACCTATACAATTAGACTCTAAGTTTTTCCAACATAGGGACGCTACTAACTAAATAAGATTCCCGACAAGGGAGGATTATATCAACTCGAGCAGCCAACAATCAACAATCACGGCTACAAGTATATGAAGGATAACAAGCCAAATACATTGCTTCTAAGCTTTAAGGAAACATGCCGTAAGTAGGGAATAGCCTTAACATACCTTTTTTGCTAAATTCACGTGGCCTAACTACTCTTACTCAATACTCCCTCGATACTACAACAAGGTAGGACCATAATCAACACACAAAAAAAAAAAGATACCATGACAATACGATAAAATATATGTATTTCCGTCGCAAATTGTTATTTGCTGCTTATAAAAGCTAGAGTCGATTAAAGAAGGGTCTTACCTCGATCTTAAGGTCGTAATACGCTTCAAAACCTTCAAACATATCCAAACCCTTGCTATCCCAACACTAAAGTGTGATATGCTACGCAATCGATAAAACAAATTATTCCACGATGATGAGCCCAACGCGTAGAACAACTTTCGTGAAGGACTTAAGTCGAGAAAATCTATATTTCACTTGATCCTAATTTCTTTGTTTTTTTTATCTTAAAATGGAGAAAAAGGTCGAAGGAGAAGATATATGTAACATTCCGCCGACCTAGGGACCAACCTTACGTGCCTGCTTGCGCAGTCCCACGAAAATGTGGATATCTCTCTATTCTGAAGTCGTATAAATGAACGGTTTGATGCCTTGGAAACTAGACTCGTAGGCCTTCAATTTCATAGCACGGGAACCATAAATCTTAATGTATTGGGAGAAAACGTCCGAGACATTTCACTCAAAATTCACACAAATCTTAAAAAGGAATTTACGGTAACTTTCGCCAACTTTTATTTTGTCACTTACCTAACTTCAAAACTTGAGATACTACACTTGAACACTTAAAATATCACATAACACATCATTTTTAATTTATTACTCAGCCTCCTTGTCTTTCCATGAAGATACGAGTTAATTTAGACGTTTTGAAAAGTCGGGGTGTTACTATATATATATATTGTAACACCCTAAAAGTTTCTAAGACAACGCCACCAATTTTGAGTAAAAAGATATGACCATTTTAGTAACCTGATACAGTGCAGTGATGAATTAGCCGACGGGGAAACAATAGAATGGGTCGTTTTTGTCTTTTTACCTCTAAGAAAACCCTAAACGAATTTCTTGACTAATTAAAGATCCAAAACAATCAGATTTTCATCTCTTAATTCATTATTCTCTTCTCTCTCAAATTCTAAAGCAAAATCCTACGGAGAAATCAAAATAGAAGAGTCCATTCAACATTCTTTCAATCTTTTCCAAGATTCTTCTTCAAGGTAAGTCTTTCTCTAAAATTCCTTTCTTAGCAACTCAAATTCCACCATAAAACTATGAATTACTAATGAAAATCATAACTCTTTACCACAGAAATTTCAAGAAACTAATTCAAGAAATCTCAAGAAAGGTTTTCTTGATTTTTATCCTTCAAGTTAGGGTTTCAAGGCTTCTAATTAGGTTCTTCTTCAAGATTCTTGAAGAACCTTGTTCTTCTAGGTATGTAAGACTAATAGTGTTGGACTAGTTCGTCCCCATGCCCTACATCTACTTTCAAATCATTAAAGGTGTAATCTAGGGTTCTACCCCTAGATTTGAGTATTCTTGAGATGAGTTGATTTTGAGTTCTTGAGTTTTAGATTCTTTTTGAAATTCTATTTCTAATTATTAAATTTCTATATGTTACGCATAAATATTATTGAGTTAATATGTTCATGTCGATATTTCAGCATTAACCCTATGAATTGAGTATTTTTTAGATGAGTAGTGTTGGTGAGTTCTGTGTACTGAATTTCCGTATTGCAATTAACATCCCTTACTTCAGTTGTTCATGTCAATAATTCCACATGAAACCTATGAGTTCATTTATAAATCTTGAGAAGCTTTTCAAAAAAGCCAACAATTGAGTTTTAAACTGAGTTTTTGAGGAAGTAAAGATGAGTTTTAAGAAATGACTTTCTAAAACATATTTATTATGAAAATCGAGAATGCCATCAATGTATGAGCAGAATGGTATCTAGATATACGATCAATGTTTATGCAATATGACGTCCCGAGTCATCAATGATCATATTAAAATATGATTTTGATATGTTTTTGAGAAATAGTTTTCAAGTATGAATTGAGTAAGAGTATAACGGGACTATGTCTTCCTAGAGGTATCAATTTTTACATTGATAAAAGTGAAATTGAGATTTCTAAATGAGTTATGAGTTCAAAAGATATTTCAAGAGTAATTACCTCTTTTAAGAGGGTAGTTTGAGCAATTATCTCTAACCAGAGGAACAATATATTTTTAAAAAACATTGAGAATGAGTATATATATATTATTAGGAGTAGTATTGAGCACTGATATGGGGAGAGTTTAGATAACTCACGGCCCCCATAAACCATGTATGCCAACATGGGTAAAGGATCATACGTTTAAGATGAGTTCTTATTTCTTGGTAGATCCACTTAGTTGAGGATGTTCTATATCCCGACAAGGTTTAGGACAGTTCTGGCAATGTGGAAAAGATGATGTATCATCACGTAGCTCATAGTGATGGTTGTAGGTTAGAGAATCTCCCGATAAAGTTAAAGTGTATTTTTATATATAACTTATTATGTTGAGTTAAGAGATGAGAATGTATTTTGTAAAGCTTTAAATGATTTAACTCTTTTATTTCTTTACATTCAGCTTGAGCCTATTGTTATCTATTGCAGTCATTTCTTTTAGTTATTTGTTATTCAATTATTTTACATACTCGTACATTTAATATACTAATGTCATTCAACCTACATCTTTTAATGATGCATATACAGGTTCTTAGGATCCTTAACAAGAGTCTGTTGAGATCAATTCATCCGCTCGTCTGCTTTTGAGTAAGACCTCCTTGTTTTTGGAGGACTCCAATTTTATGAGTTGTTAGTATTAGTAACATTTTGAGTAGTCGTGGGTCTTGTCCCTACACTCATCTATTCATAGTAGAGGTTTCATAGATCGATAGTTTAGGAGAGTCTTTCAGTTTCAGATGTTTTATTTAAAACTTATGTTTCATACTCAATATATTCAGTTCAGTTTTGAGATTCAATAAACTGTTTTAAAATGTTTCTTTCAATTTGATGTTTATGTATGCTTGAGTTAGTCTTCCGCTTGTAGTCAGCCAAGATAAGGGTTCGCTTGGGACCATCAATGGTTATCGAGTGCTGGCCACATCCAAGGTGTAGGCTCGGGTCGTGACATATATATTTATAACAAAGAATTGGTCAAGCCTAATATTTGACATTCAGTCAAATATCTATTTCACCATCATTCGTAATAACAACATTTCACTATAACAACCTAATTTTCTTTAGAACTAATTTTTGACGTTATATTTTTCCCTCTCTATAACGTTCTACTTATAAAAGTGTTGAAATTCTCTATAGACGTACAATTTTTGTAAAATTACTTAAGATATATTATGTTTAAAGAAAAAATATTACAATATTTATGATAATCGTTATTAGTGTCATGCACCTATCAAATTTTAAGTATTAATATGTAAGAGAAAAATTGTACTTAAATTGTGTCGATCATTTATAGTAATAACCTCAAGATGAAAGACTATTGGTGACCTTTTTTATATTGATATTATTTTTCTATTTTGAAGGTTAAAGTTTTTTACAAAATTGAGTAAAGTAAAACAACAATATTACTAAAGAAATATCACTTTCTCCCCATAATTAAATTTTGAATGTATTTGAATATTTCAATGAAATCTAGTCATTTTGGTCTCATAAAACAATTAGCTCTATGACAATCTCGATTAATCATTTAAAGGCACCTGAATATTGTTCTTTCAATTTATGATTATTTACTAAAAAACTTTAATTTAGTAATATTAATTCTATTTTACAACATTGTATACTATATAATATGATATACATGTGCAATGCACGTGCCGTAAGACTAGTCATTTATAAAACTAAGAACTTGTTATAGTTAATAAGGATAGCCATTTGTTTGTCTTGCCTTTTTTATTTTTACATGTTTTATGAAATTGCCAAGAATGTATCAATAAAATTAGTAGTCTAACACCAAATTATAAAAAAAAGGCACTAAATATTTATCTACATGCACAAAAATATTACTCACTCTGTCTAATTTTATGTGAGGTGCTTTGACTCGGTACAGAGTTTAAGAAAGGAAGGAAGACTTTTAAAACTTGTGGTCTAAAATGAATGATAAAAGTTTGTGTGGCTATAAATCATTTAATTAAGGGTAAAATGGATATTTTAAAGTTAAATTACTAGTTTATATAATAATGTATCATTCTTTTTGGGACTGGCTAAAAAGAAAGTAAGTCACATAAACTGAGACAAAGGGAGCATTAATTTAGGATTGCTTTTTTTATTCTTAAATACTACTTGATTTTTAGTTTATATTTTCAAAAGACACTAATCATTTAACTTCACCGAATAATATTATTTATAAGATTAAGAACTAGTTATAGTTAATAAGATGTTAGACAGTTGTTTGGGTGACCTTTTTTATTCTTATATGTTTTTAAATCTCTGCCAAGAATGTCTCAATAAAGTAGTAGCCTAACACCAAGTATTTACACACATGCACAAAAAATAATAATTATTAATTTAGACGTGCATTCAGATGTTATTATTTATAAAACTAAGAACTAGTTGTAGTTAATAAGAGGTTAGACATTTGTTTGGGTTGCCTTTTTTATTCTAAAATATTTTTGGATTGAGTGTTCAGATCTAGAGACAACATCTTAAATATTCAACACGCATTCAGATTCAGACATTAATCTTAATGAAAATAAATGAGGCCTTGTGAATTTGGAGTTAAATCCTATAGTGGTAAATGTCATGGTTTTTTACACATTTTGAGTCGGGTGTTTTCCACATAAAATATTATTCTTTTACTTACTGTTCTGACTACTTTTTTTGGAACACGTTAGGCAACCTGTTTCATACTTAAGATAAAAGTAAAGTTAGTAACTTACAAGGATGTGAAGATTAACAATTAAAAATTGTAATTTTATTAACAGTGCCTTAATATATCCTAAGTCCAAGTAGACATAATGAGTTCACATCCATTACCTGTGTCACCGTTAAAGCTGTGATGAATATGCCCTTGTTCAACATCTTATAACTTCACAGAAAAGTCAAATCACGCACTACACAATCAGACAATGAAACAAAACAACTAAGCTCAAATAAATAAAATGTTAGGTGCAATACATTAAATCAACACACACCAAAAACCCAATTTGTTGTATCTCTCATGCTTATTTTTACTCCAAAGGAGGATTACGGGCCAGAGTACAATCATTCCAAATTTTGGAAGTCAACTCTTGCAGCTTTAAAATTTGTTGGGGCTTTAAGCGCACCATTGACAACAGTGTACCAGAAACTTCAGAGGTTAGTTAGCCCCAATGCACCCAAGGTTGTAAACTAGCGAGCAATGAAGTGAGTAACGATCACGGAGACTAGAGTTTACATACTAAAAAGGATAAAACACTTTAGATGATTTCTTCCTATCTACCTAAGCCTTGATAGGCAGAGAAAAGGTTTTTGCCTAGTGGAAGGTAAATCAATCAGGTGAGGAAGGAATGCATTGCCAAAAATGAGATGGGGGGAGGGGGGGTGAACAACTACTGAATTGTGATGTCATGGATCAGAGAGAGGATGATCAATAATGAGATGGTAAAATATGTAAAAGGGGTTAATTTGTAATACAGGATTCCTATACCAACTCAATCTCCTTCCAAGATGAAACAATCAATTAGTACATGGGCATGAAGGGAAAAATATGCATAGAAAAAATAAAGAAAATATTTTTATGATTTAATTGTCTTAAAAAGTAACTTTAATAATATATCCTCATGTATTTGTGACCATCTTAGAAACTAATCTCGAAAATATCGATATTTTGATCAAATCCAATTTACTTTTTTTTGCCAATAAAATGTCAAAGCTAACTACTAAATAACCTTGCATTTAGTAGGTCCAGTTACCTTTCAAGATCTTAGAGTTCATTTTTTTCTTAGAGACTCTAAGTCGTATTTGAGTCTCCCTAACTATCTTTTATAAGGCTTGGCAAGAGGGCCCCCTTCCTCATTATCTTTGTAGAACCCACAACACAAATTGGGTCTTCATTTTAGGTTTGTTATTTAAAAATGATTTGAGTCCAACACTATAAACGTGTCAGGTAGCAATAAATAAGTCCAACTCATTTCTCATTTTGTCTCAATATATATATATTTTTTAAAAGGGCCCATGTTATGGCATAGTTAAAATCTAATAAATGTTAAAAAGAAGGTTACAAATAAAAATGCAATAAAAAATTAACTTAAAATGAGAATGAAAGATAAATATTTTGTGTAATGACCTGTTTCCATCGTTATGCAAAAACCAATGGAGAAGGAATTTGGGTCTGAAAACTTCTGAGTAGTAACTTGGGAATTTCTAGCCTAGGCCACACTTGGACGAATATCTGAGTCAGGTGAAGTTTACGAAAATCCGACAGTGGTGAGGGATTTAATTAGGAGTTTGATCACGTGAGTGGATATCCAAGACATTAAGGAGCCTATACGGCTTTACAAAATTGAATTCGGGCGAGTAAAACTCACAAAACTGATCTTCGCGTGAAAGGATAGTTTTAGAACGTCCAGGTTTGAAGTCGTGTTGTGAAATGGGATCTTGGAAATCAAATTTTGAGTTTATGTATCTGTCCAAGACGATGAGGCGGGATTAATCCCGCCAAGGCGGGGATGCTGTAGTGGGATGAGGCCCGTCATGGTGGGCCAGTCGCAACTTAAATTGGGGAAAAACCCCAAAAACATTATAATATGCAAACTTCGTTCTTAAGAGCTAAGGGACGACCCAGGGAAGTTTCTTATCAGAATCCCACAAATTCTCATGCTAAAGGTATGTTAATTACTCCCCTAATCCGTATTTCAATTCTTTGAACCTAGGATCCTCGTAAATTATCGTCAGGGGAGGGTTTTGGCCTGAAGTTAATGGTGGAAAAGCGCTAGTTGCACATTAGGATCATGGGTTTGGCCTTGGGTTGATATTTTGATATATTTCCAGTAAATTAGGACTTGTTTATTGATCCTTGCTTTAATTACCTATTTTAGACCAAGAACAAACATAAAGACTTCGAAAGCGGAAGGCTCAAGTGTCTTAGGAGTATTCAGGCCTGGTTTCGAGGTAGGTGATGGTTCGACCTCCTCTTTTGTTAGATATGCTTTTAATTTTTTCATTGTATGCATCCTTGTATGTGAATAGGGAAACATGAATCGAACCTAAGGAAATGATTAAGTATGAACAATTACATGCCATGAACTCGTTGCTTGACTGTGTGATTATGTGCACAGTTCATTATGGGTGTGATTTTGATTGTGATTGTGGTTGTGCTGACTGGATCGAGTGTCATATTCCGACACATGTATTGGATCAAGTGTCATGTTCCGACACATATATTGGATCGGGTGTCTCGTTCTGACACATATATTGGATCAGGTATCACGTTTCGACACACTAACATCTTAGGTGTGGGTTCCATGAGAGAACCACATGTGATTGTTACATTTATATTTACATGTCATTGATGTTGAGAAACTGTATCTTGCTATGGAAATGATATTGAATTATACATTTTGTGTATGCGTGCTTACTGTGTCGTAGGTACTTGCTTATATTGTGCTGACTGGAGTAGCTGCGTGATCTACCAGTACACCGTGGTTTTGGGTACTACTACTGCACTTGTTCATTCTTTGTTAAGTATAGGGCATCTTTAGGCGACTATTGGCATACCTCAGTTAGGAAACCATTGACCGAGACCATATTCAAAGGTGAGCTAGTTCTTTCAAGCTACCAGGATCCATCATTAGTTTAGTCCATTATTTTCGGACACATACTATATGGTTAGGCTTTTTTCATGTTTTAGTTTTGGGGTTGAACCCCCATTTTCTTAGACTTGTTGATTAGTAGAGTTTTGGTACAATGATTTTCAGTTCTAGGAGTTGAATTTCTCTGATAATTATTTGTTAGACTTTCAAAGTTTATTTCGTCATTTAAACCTGCTTCCATATCTTTAAATGGTTTAATTTTCTTTAAGTTGCTTAGCCGGGTGGTAGTAGTGGTTTTCCCACCAAAAGGTTAGTGTGGATGGCAATCACAGCGGTTAGGGTCGTGAAAAAGTTGGTATCAGAGCCCTAGGTTTATTGATTTCATTATACCAAAACGAGTCTAGTAGAGTCTTAAGGAACGGTGCATAGACGTCTGCATTTTCTTCTAGAGGCCACAAGACTTAGGAAATCTCTCTTCCTTCTTTTCCTTTCGTGCGATGACTTGATTACAATTGGTATTTGGTGATCCAAATTTGTGTCTATTCTCCTTCATTCTTCTATCCGCAAATGGTTAACACATGATACAACGGCGTCGGGCCTGTAGGTCCCATCAATGAGCCAGCAGAGGAGCCAGCAGCAAGAGGTCGTGGTCAAGGCGGGGGCAGGGGCAGAGGCTGAGGAAGGGTAGCACCTGCCAGGGGTGGAGCCCCACTTGATAATGTTCCCAAGGAAGAGTCCCATCCTGCAACCCAAGAAGAGGTGGAATAAAATGTAGAGATCACAGGCAAGAAGGATGATGGACCAAAGGAGGATACACAAGCTAAGAATACCGACATTCCTCCATTAGACCTAGTGTTAGCTCAATCGATCATGACTCTTTTGAAGGGGTTGGCCGGCCCAGAGTCCTTCCACAGGGCTAGCTACTCAATCTCCGACCAACCACCCCGTTGCTATTACTATTCCCACGGTGGATGGAGCATTAGGCACAAATTCCTTCTTCCGTCCCATATTGGTTCATGTGATGACTAGTACTGAGCATGAGATGTTGATTATGTTTTTTAATATGAAGTTGCCTGTGTTCTATGGTTCTGAGAGGGAGGATGCATATGCTTTCATTCTGGGTTGCTATGAGAGGCTTGATAAGTTAGGCATTGTACACCAGCATAGAGTAGAGTTCGTGACCTTTCAGTTTCAAGGTGAGGCTAAGTAGTTGTAGAGGGCCTATGTGGAATGCAGATCACCAGTCTTGCCCCCACTCACTTATACGCAATTCCATGTGTTGTTCCTGCAGAAGTATGTTCCTTGGACTTTGAGGCATCACAAGAAGAATGAGTTCATGGCCTTGAGCAGGGTGGTATGACTGCAGCTGCCTATGAGGCGAAGTTCCATGCCTTGTCCAGATATGCTACCTAGTTGGTGCCTACAGAGGAGGAGAGGATTAGTCTATTCGTCAAGGGATTGAACCTCGAGTTGCAAGTACTGTATGTTCACATGACCTCTATAGGTAAAAGTTTCACTGAGGTGATAGACTTTGTGAAGAAAGTGGAAGGAGTTCGATGTGATGGGCAGGCCAAGGCTTTGGCTAAGATGCCCAAGAACACATGTAAATCTTATGGTTCCTACTACAGAGATTCAGGTAGGCCGGCACTTGCATCCTGGCCAATTCAATCAGTCATGCCCACTTCTACAGGTGGTTTGATGAGTCCACGATTTGGACTCATTTAGGGCTTAATTTTAATAGATTTAGTGTCCTCAAATTCATATTTTGTCTCAATAAATGATATGAATCCTTGAATTTTAGGTATTTTAACTTAGGGACAAAGCATGGACACTATTGAGCAAAAAGGAACAAGGCAGCTGAAAGAACGAAGAAAAGAGGGCCTAAGGATCGCCTAAACCATTAGGCGAGTCACTGAATGGCCTTGGTCTCGCTTAATATTCCAGTGTTCCAAGCACTGAAGGACAAAATCAAGTCGGCGATAGAAAGAAGCAGTCGGCAAGTCGCCTAACAGTTCCGCGATGCAGTGCCTTATCGCCCAAAGTTACAGGACCTCAAGGATGCTGAAGGCAAAAGCAAAAAGGTGATAAAAATGACCAAAGGGTGGATCACTGAGTGGATCGGTGATATACCGTGATTTTACGGTATTTTTAATACATTTCACTTAAGAGTTCTGTGTGTCTAGGGTCTTTTTGCAATGGTTTTTATGTGTTTTTATCATTTTTGCAGGAAAGATGTTTAGGCGCGAAAGTAAGGAGACAGCTGAAAGAAATGCAAAACCGGGCATCTAAAGAGGTGATCTACGGACCATAGCTCCATTAACACTCGGTAGATGGTAATCGTAGATCAACATGAAGGGTATGGAAGGCAAATCAGGGAAATCTGACCATGTGTGGAACCACAGTGGCCATTGACAGTCCGTAGATTGATCTACGAACCGTACTGGTGATCCGTAGAATGATATTGCAAGGATTCCAGTACCTGATTTTTGAAGATTCTAAGTGTGGAGCTACGGATAGGGATCGACGGATCGTAGATCGATCTACGGTCCGTACTGAGGTTCCGTCGTTTGCTTCAGAGAAGCTAATTTTTGGAAGTTGAAATATTTTCTAAGTCCTGGCTGACGGAAGGGACTCACGGACCGTAGATTCATTGACGGTCCATGAGTCAGTCTCGTGGAATGAAGACGCGTGCTTGAACAAACTTTCCTTATTTTTGTTTCCCTTTTAATTTAGGACTTGTTTTCTATAAATAGGGCATGTAAACCTCATTTTTGGGAGTTAGACTTTATTACTTTTATTCTAGATCTTGACTTGGAAAATTAACTTGCAACTTTAGCAAATTCTTAATTTCCTAAGTTCGTTTTGAAGATTTTGGTGTTGCAATTCAAGTTGAATTTCTGAGTTTATTATTCTTCTTACGTAAGTTCATAATTCTTTCATCTAAAATAATGAATTGTGTTCATACGATTATGGGTAACTAAAATTCACAACTAGGGTTGTTGGAACCATTAGTGATTAACAAAGTATGAATAGTAAATTAGAAATTCTTGAATAGTATTTTGCATGCATTGATAATTCTTTCATTTAAAAGTCTCTTTAACGGTGCGCAACATTAGAAATCGCCTTGTTGCTACTTGCCGGGCCAATGAAGTAATCAACAAGAAAAGAATTATCAACATAGATTTAGTGTGATACTATCTAATAGTCTAGTGTCGATTTGTGCGAAGTAATAACTAAGCCAAACATGGATGTGATGTCTAATATGAGGTAACGGTATGGGTTAGTAAATTATACACACGTAGCCGGACCAATGTGCGGGGTAAAATTCTCTAGATGCCGGACCAAGGATTTAGAGATACCTAGCTTATCACTTTGCATGTAGTACACTAGGAAATGATTGCTATAATTAGGATTATTGCGTTATGAACTTGTGGGGAACATATATACCCTAGTTAATTCACTCATCTTGATAACAACAAAAATTGACTTCTGTTTACTGATTACTTACTGAATTCCTACAGTTTGCTCCACAAATCATCCCCCCCCTTAAGTACTTATTTCTGGAAGTAATGTGACTAAACGAATATAGTTGTTGCTTAAAGATAAGTCTAAACCATTTTCCTCGTGGGATCGAACCCAACCTACAAGTTGGGTCCTGTACTTGATAACGATCGCTTATGCTTCTTTAGGGAGGTGTAATTTGAGAATATCAAATTTTGGCGCCATTGTCGGGCAATTTTGGCTTTTAGATTAATTTAAACTACATTATTGAACTTTGGTCAAATATTTCCTAATTTCACTTTATCGTTTTGTTTTTGTCTCTATCAGGTTCTGACTCCAATATATGCCAAGTACATGGAGCGAAGGTGAATCACTTACTCCTTACGATCCAGAGTTGAACCGAACTTTGCGAAGAATGAACAATCAAGGTGTTCAAGTTAATCCTATCGAAGGAAATCTAGGTGATGAAGTTGAGGTGCAACCTCCGAGGGTAGTTGGTAGGGACTACCAGGTTCTAGCTGAATATCAATTGGGAGATGCAGTGAGGGTGCATAGTCCACCAGGCCCACGACTGCATGACAACTATAGGGGCAACATCAATATTTCTGACTCTGATGGACCTCTTGTCCTACCCCATTTTCTTTCGGGGTGTACATTTGTAGTGACCATTAGCTTGATACAAATGCTTACAGCGAGGGGCATGTTCTCCGGGTTGCCATTGAAGAACCCCCATGCTCACATAACCAAGGTAAGAGTGGTTTGCAAGAGCTGTGTAGGTCGACCAGACTTGGATATGGATGTCATCGGATTCCTAGTGCTCCCTCTATCACTAAACGGCGATGATGTCGTATGGTTCACTGAGCTTTCTTATAACTCAATCTATACATGCGACCAACTAAAGGATGTGTTCATAGCAAGATATTATCCAATTTCCAAGAAGCTCAATCACAAAGATATGGTCAACAATTCTGTGGCACTACTTGGAGAGTCTGTGAGTAGCTCTTGGGATAGATTCACTCGGTTCATAAGAGGTGTTCCGAATCATCGTATTGATGATGAGTCGTTGAAGGAGTATTTCTATCGAGGTCAGGATAACAACAATAAAGCAGTGCTTGATACTATTGCTGGAGGTTTATATGGTGAGTGCACATACACATATTGCAGAAAAAATGGAGAAGATGTCTCGTAACAATAAAGCATGGAGCATTAGAAGGTCGGATACTAGAAGAAACACATTTGTCATTCATGCTACACACAACCAATCTGCGGATGTGTTTCTTGAAGAGATGGCTTAGATGAGGACCTAGTTAGGGTTGGTATTGAAACATCTGAGCGGAGGTGCAGAAAAGGTAAATGTTGTGAACTACTTGACTAGAACTCCACCACCAGTTGGAGAGTGTTACTATGAGGAGGATGCTTATGCGGTGAATGATCAGACGGGGGGTTTCCGACCAAATGCCCAAGGATCCAAAATGGATAATTGGCATCCAGGTTAAGGAAACCAAGGTCTTAACTATGGAAATTACAATCGAGAGGGTCAATATGTTCGGGATGGGAACTTCAATTGTGACAACAACTACAACCGGAACAACTATGGCAACAAAAACGATCGGGTTGGACCTTATTTTCCCCCTGAAAATCAGAAATCTGGTACTAGGGAAGCTAGAGGCAATATGGCGCGTATTAAAGATATGATGCAAAAGATGATGAGAAGGTTTAATGCAACTGATGAGAATGTAAAGGAGATGTGAAATGACTTGTCTGGTATTGGTCAAAAGGTTGATGCCAATGCAGTGTCAATAAAGCATCTAGAATAGCAGATGACTCAGTTGTCTACTACAGTAAACCTACGTCAACCTGGCACTCTTCCTAGTAATACCATCCATTATCCAAATAATGATGGTCATTGTAGGGCAGTTACTACTCGAGGGGGTAAGCAAACCATTGATCCACCTAAGCCGTCTATAGTGGACGTTGAGATTAGAAAAGAAGATGATGCGGTAGAGATTAGAGAAGAGTCTGAGAATGCGACAGAGAAAGAAGCAGAGATATCTCAAAAAGCAGTCCCCATACCTAGACTTCCACCACCTTTCCCACAGAGGTTAGTGAAGAAGACTGAAGAGTGTAAATATCACAGGTTTATTACTATGTTGAAGCAACTTTCCATCAACATTCCATTGAAAGAAGCTTTGGAGCAAATGCTTGGGTATGCGAAGTTTATGAAAGATATGGTGACAAAGAAAAGGTTTGTGAGTTTTGAAGATGATGATAGATTGCATCATTGTAGCGCTATTGCTACAAGGTCTCTTGTGCAGAAGAAGGAAGATCCTGGTTCTTTCACGATTCCATATACTATAGGGTTGTTACACTTTGCTAAGGCATTGTATGTTCTTGGTGCTAGCATCAACCTCATGTCATTGTCTATTTATAAGAAGTTGATTCTACGGGATCCAAAGCCTACTACGATACGGTTACTTATGGCCGATCAAATCGTGAAAAGGCCCATTAGTGTACTCCATGATGTGCTAGTGAAAGTGGAGTCGTTCATCTTTTCGGCAGATTTTGTGTTTCTTCACTGTGAGGTTGATTTTGAGGTTCTAATCATCCTTGGGATACCATTCCTTGCCACAGGGTGTGCGTTGGTTGATATGGAGAAGGGGCAGATAAAGTTTAGACTGAACTATGAAAAAGCAACTTTCAATATTTGTAGGTCCATGAAGCAGAGTGGTGAGCTCCAAACGGTATCTGCTATAACTTATAGAGTTGAGAGTGGAACAGAAGTGCAAATTGAAGAGCGACTAGGTGTTGAGGCACTAGCAGCAGTTATGATGAATTTTGATAGTGAAGGTATTGAAGAGTATGATGAGTTGGTATCTGAACTCGATAGGTGCGAATATCGGTCAAAACCAAAGAAGTATAAGTTACACATGAAGAATCGTGAGTCCCCACCCGGGATCCCATCTATTGTGGAGGCACCGAAATTGGAGCTTAAGGCTGTACCACTGCATTTGAGGTATGTATTCTTGGGTAGATATAATACTTTGCCGGTCATCATTACGGAAGATTTAAATGCGAGACAAGTAGAGTGCTTGGTGACTGTGCTAAAAAGGTTAACGCGAGCTATTGGGTGCACTCTTGCAGATATATTTGGGATTGCTTACAGTATTTGTTCTCACAAAATCCAACTCATGCCAGATCACAAGCCTAACATCGAGCACCAGAGAAGATTAAATCCACATATGCAAGAGGTAGTTAAAAAAGAGATCACCAAATGGTTGGATGTCAGATTTATTTATCCTATTGCGGATAGTAGTTGGGTGTGTCCTGTGCAGTGTGTGCTTAAGAATGATGGTATTACTGTGGTTCCAAATATGAGAAACGAGTTTGTTCCAATGCGGCCCATGACTAGATGGAGAGTCTGCATGGATTATCGGAAGTTGAATGCGTGGACAGAGAAGGATCACTTTCCTATGCCATTCATGGACCAGATATTGGAGAGACTTGCAGGCAAGGGTTGGTATTGTTTTCTTGATGGGTATTCGGGCTACAATCAAATTTCTATAGCTCTGGAAGACCAAGAGAAGACCATCTTCACTTGCCCTTATAGGACTTTTGCCTTCAAACGGATGTCATTTGGGTTGTGCAATGCTCCAGCGACCTTCCAGCGTTGTATGATGTCGATATTTTTTGATATGGTAGAGGACACTATTGAAGTGTTCATGGATGATTTCTCTGTGGTAAGTGACTCTTTTGATCGATGTCTGGATCATCTGGCTGAGGTGCTTAAAAGGTGTGAAGACTGCAATTTAGTGCTAAATTGGGAGAAGTGCCACTTTATGGTGAAAGAAGGGATAGTTTTTGGTCATCAAATTTGTGAGAAGGGCATTGAGGTTGATATACCAAAAGTAGAGGTAATAGAAAAGCTTCCACCACCTATCTCTATAAAAGGTGTTAGAAGTTTTCTTGGGCAGAGAGGTTTCTATATGAGGTTCATCAAGGACTTCTCTAAAATTGCACATCTATTGTGCAAACTTCTCGGAAAGGAATATAAGTTTGATTTTGATGATGCTTGTCTGAGAGCATTTGGAGAGTTGAAGGAGAAGTTGGTTACTGCACCTATCATTATTTCACCGGATTGGGGACAACCGTTTGAGGTAATGTGCGATGCGAGTGAAGTGGTGCTTGGTGTAGTATTAGGACAGAGGACAGAGGACAGAGAAAATTTCTTCATCCTATTTACTATGCTAGCAAAGCTCTAAATGTGGCCTAGAAGAATTATACTGTGACAAAACGAGAACTTCTTGCGGTGGTTTTCGCATTCAAGATATTTCGATCCTACTTGCTTAGTACTAAGGTCATAGTGCATACTGACCATTCTGCATTGAGGTATTTGATGGCGAAGAAGGATGCAAAACCGAGGTTGATTAGATGGGTATTATTGCTACAAGAGTTTGGTTTTGTGGTAAATGATAGAAAGGGGACCAAAAATCAAGTTGCCGATCACTTTTCCAGATTAGATGAAGAGGCTATACTAAAGCTTGGTGATAGGACTGAAATTAATGATGCTTTTCCAGATGAACAAGTGTTGGCTGCTTCTCATGATCTGATTCCTTGGTTCGCAGACTTTGCTAGTTATTTGGCAAACGATTTGGTGCCCCCGGATTTGTCTTTTCACCAAAGGAAAAAGTTTATGCATGATATGAAGAAATTATTTTGGGATGAGCCTTACTTGTATCGTAGTTGTGCTGATGGGATTATTCGCCGCCGTGTGCCAGAGGTTGATGTGTTGAATGTACTTGAAGCATGTCATTCATCGCCGGCTGGTGGGAATCATTGTGGTATTCATATTGCGCATAAGGATTTTCAGTGTGGGTACTACTGGCCTACCATCCACCAATATGCTTATGATTTCACCAAGTCTTGTGATCGTTGCCAAAGAGAAGGAGGGATTTCAAAGAGGCAATACCTATATTGGTGATAGAGTTATTTGATGTATGGGACATTGATTTTATGGGTCCATTTGTTAGTTCATATGGGATGAAGTATATTCTTGTTGCGGTTGATTATATATCGAAGTGGGTGGAAGCAGTTGCGCTCCCGAACAATGAAGGTAAAAATGTCACCGCATTTTTGAAAAAAATATATTCTCCAGATTTGGTACACCGAGAGAGATTATCAGTAATGGAGGTTCCCACTTTTGTAACAAGTGGTTCAAGGCGCTACTTGATAAATATGGTGTTCCCCAGAATGTAGCCACTCCTTACCATCCGCAGACCAGTGGGCAAGTTAAAGTGTCCAACAGAGAGATCAAATAGATTTTGGCGAAGACTGTGAATACTAATAGAACGGATTGGTCAAGGAAGGTTGATGATGCTCTATGGGCCTATGCACTGCATACAAGGCTCACATAGGTATGTCTTCTTACCAACTTGTATATGGGAAGTCTTGCCATTTACCGGAGTGCTAGAGCATAAGTCTTTATGGGCGATGAAGAAGCTAAATTTGGATTGGGGCGCCGCATCTAATCAAAGAATGAATGACTTGAATATGCTTAATGAGTTTCGCCAGAAAGCTTATGAAAGTTCAGCCTTATATAAAGAGAAGATGAAGAGGTATCATGATTAAAGAATTGAAAAGCAATAATTTGTTGTGGGTGATCTTGTGCTTTTATTCAACTCTAGGTTACGCTTGTTTCCGGGTATACTTAATCCAAATGGACTGGGCCATTTTTGCTCACAAAAGTACTCCCCCATGGAGCGGTTGAGCTTGAGAACAGTGAAGGAACAAGGTTCATGGTAAACGGGCAAAGGATTAAGATCTATCTGGGAAACGCAGAAAGTGTGCAAGAGGTTGTTGAGGCCTATGTTCTTGATGAAGTCTAAGTAATCAAGAGGGATGCGTCGTGCCGCGATGTTAAATCAAGCGCTGCTTGAGAGGCAACCCAAGCTGTACAATCTAGCCAACGATAGGTTTTTGTTTCCCATATAGTAGTTTTCTTTGTTTAGTTGATTCTCTGTATTAATTTAGATAGGTGTTTTGGTTTTGTATTAGCGTTGGCTAGAATTAGCATAGGGTCTGTGTCTAAAAAGTGTCCAGAAAATGTAAAGACAATAGCCTAATGGTTGTTACATGTGTAGGTGCGCTATGAAAAATCTACAGAAAATGGTCATGTGCAGAGGTCTATGGAACCCATCGATGGTCCGTCAATCCATCCACGGACCGTGAATAGTGTCCGTAGATCCCAAGTAAGTGTCCAAATTTTTATAAGTGTGAAGGTGATCTACAGTCCCAATTGATGGACCGTAGATCGACCTACGGACCGTAAGCGGGGTCTCGTAGGTCCTAACCCTAAGTTGGACTGACCCGACCCGGACTATCCTATTTAAAAATCCCACCTTTTAAATCATTCCTACTTCCCTCCATTTATTCCCAAACCATTTCTAAAACTCCCAAATCCCTTAAATCACTCCATAATCAGTCCATCACTCCCCAATAAATCTTACTTTTCTCCTCCCCAAAATTCAAAATTCCCTTTCATCTCCAAAACTCCACTCATCCCCAAAACTCCCCACAAGATCTGGTGTACGGGTTCGACGCAACTAGGGGATTAGTGTTGTCTTGCAAAGCTTAGTGTCATCATGCAATCACCCCACTCCTCATTCCTTATAAGGTAATAGACTTTCCCCTCACTTTGAATTTCGGTTCATAGATTGAATATAGAAAGTCGAGAGTCAGGTCTTGACCTTGGGTAATTAGGTGTATGTAATTGCATGCTAAAATTTAAGTACTAAAAACCTTGGGATGATAGATGGTGATTGTGTTGCCTTGATAGGGTATTAAACCTGTCTAAATGCTAGTCTATATGTAAGTTTCGACTTAGGGTTCCGAATCTTGTATGAAATAATTATCAAATTGAGTAATTGGAACCCTTGGAATGTTGAAATGCATGGTTAGACTAGGATAATGTTGAAAATGGTCACATATGTGGGATTGAAAATAAAGAATGTCTGAAACCTAGAACAAATCATGACCTCGAGACCCCATCTACGGACCGTAGTTTAATCTACGGACAGTAGATCAGGTTCGTGGTTGAATGCACCTGAAAATTTCACCAAGTGTGAAACTACGAAGGTGGACTACGATCCGTAGATCAATCTACGGACCATTCCGTACATCTGTGGTTTCCATTTGCGACCAATATTGTTGGTCCTCTGATCTGCGGAAGGGTTTCACGAACCGTAGGTCCCCACCGTAGGTGACCAATGTAGCCACTGTCTGAAATTTTTTTGGGACTTTGTAGTTGTTCGTGTGTAGTTCTAAACTTATTTCGAGTGTGTTTTTAGTTAGTTTTGGTACTAATTCCACATCCACATGTACCATAGCGCCTGACAAGAAAGTTACCTACTCCAAAAGGGGAAAATCAAAATTCGTGCAACCTACTTTTAGGTTGATTGATGACGACACGGATGCAGAAAAAGATCCCGCATATGTTCCACCGATCACAAGGACATCCCCTACTGCACCTTGAGGAACCCAGAATGCGTCCAAACAGGTGGTCACCGACGTTGTCACTGTCTCTTAGTCTGATGAGGAGAACACACTGATCGGGTCACCGCTGGTTCTGCTTCCGGTTCTGAGACTGGTTTTATGTCTGGATCAGAGTCTGCCTCTGTTTCCAACTCTAAGCCTGCCCATGCTTCCGGCTCAAGTTCTGGATCTGCCACAGGCTCAGCGTCGTATGACAAAGATGCCTCGTCTGATGAGGCCACTAGCTCGGAGGCAGTGCCAGCACCACAGACTAATAACCCTACTCCATTGGCAGGCGAGCCAAATAAATGGTGTGTTGAGGGACAATGGAAAATTTATCGGGATGCCAAGATGAAAAATGACAAAGAGAAGATGGCCCGACTTATTACTGAGGAGCGCAAAGTCCTTACTGGGAGCTTGCATACCGTACCAGAGATACATCGGCTGTTCAACCTACACAAGTGCGATTGGATGGCCGAAGCACCTGGGACATACATCGAGGAGATTGTGCGGGAGTTTTATGCTTCATATGTTGCCACTCTCCGAGGGTCGATTTCCAAGCGGGCTAAGCCCACATAACAAGATCCTCTCACTTCCACCATGGTCCGAGGGTGTCCGGTAAATAGTTCACGGGCCACTATCAGCCGATTTCTCTATGGTCCTATCACTGGTCCCTCTTGGTCACTGAACACATCAGAGTTTGATTACTGATGGGACATCGTGCGGCGAGGCGCTTTCCAGAGAAATGCTAAGCAGTGGGAGGCTGTTAAACTATGGTTGGCTAAACACATTGCTGCAGATGGCGGGCGTGCGGAGTGGGTCCCAACACCACGGCTCGGTATTTGAAAGGCCACATTAAATTTTGTGGCCAAAATCTTCTGGTTGTTAGAGTGCAACAGTGTATCGCCTACATTACCTGACAACCAACTGACATGGGGCAGAGTCGTCATGGTTGCAGCATTAGTAACAGGATAGGAGATTGACTTTGCTCGCATACTGCTGGCAGAGATTCACGGAGAGCTTTCAAGACCTCCACTACTTATCCATTTCCATGTTTGATTTTTCAGTTGTGCAGGGACTCTGGAGTGCCGATCTGGCATTGTGATAGGTTGATCCACCCTACTGGGACTTTGGATATAGGCCTTATTCGAGAAGGGGCAAATGTAGCGGCACCTTGCAGAGATCCCAGGGTTGAGTTACCTCCCTTGGGCGCAGATCTTACAGACACGGTGGAGCAGGCACATGGTATACCAGACCACACCGATATTGTCCCAGCCTCCTTTTCTCAGGCAGCTAGTAAGGCTCCTAGCTCATCTAGGTCCATACCACCGCCAGGATCTGTCGTTGTCCCAATGGGCAGAGTACAGAAATTAAAGGCTCAGATGGCCACGCTGCTGCACCACATCCAACCTTGGATGCAAAAGTCGATACCCCAGTCCGAGGCCAGAATGGAGCAAAGGATGGAAAGTATGATGGACCGGAAGGTCCAGGCCCAGGCCGTTAATAAGTGCCTCGATGCCTTTGAATTGAGAGTCCTCGAGTGACCGGTTCCGAGTACATATCTATCCTCTTTTCAGACTGAGTTAGCCAGTCTCCGGGCCGATGTTGATTCCATTCTTGCTACCCCTGCAGCTGAGCCTCAGGCTGCACCTACTGCTTTGGTTGATGATACGGTGTTGTATGCTTTATTCAATGGGACCGTCAAGGAGGAGCCCGAGCCTACACGTGACAAAGGTAAGAGGCATCGTTCTAGCCACACTGAGGAGGAAAAATTCCTAAAGAGACAGCGTAGGCAGAAGAAAGAGGCTAAGAAGGCTTCGATCTTAGATGAAGAGTTGCGCCAGCAAAGGGTAAATGAGAGTGTTGCGAAGGCATCGAGTTCTGCCCCAATTGTAGAGGTCCCATCTATTGTGAGGGAAAGATGTGAGCGCCACTGATGGTGCGGCTAGAGTGATCGAGAGCACTACTAAAGGTGCTATGATGGATGTTGTGGGCACCACTGAGGGTGACCCAATTATTGTTCCAGTGGGCTCCGGGAAACCGGACCCACCCGCTTGTTGATGAGACTTTGGTGCTATGCGCTATAGGTTTGCTTTACCCAATCCATTATATTTACTGTTTTTGTATGCATTGGGGACAATCACATCTATTTTTTTTGGGGGTGGGGTAAATGGATTGTGAGTGATAGGGTGACGTCTGAGTAACCCAACTCATAAATCCTCTCTTGGGGTTTTCTTGCCTGTGTTCTTTTTCCCTAAGAGAATATTTAATTTCTTTTGAACTGGTATGTGTTAGGATCGTATGTGTAGAAGCATGAAAAAGAATGAAGCATGATGGATTATGAAAAATGATACCCGTCCAAATTTTGTGATGTATGCTAGAATTTGTAGGCTAAGATAAGTTGAATGTGTTGGCTTTGAGTATGACATGAAAATGAATCAACTTAATGGCATGACTTAAGCTAAAACTTGAACTAGGTAATCTGATAATCTGATAATGAAACTATGTACCAAGAGTGTGTAACAATAGTTGGTTGTTCAAATAGTTTTGTGCCAATCTAGAACTTGCTCGGTTAGTCCTGCAAAAACAATCTACTCTAGAGGCTAGGAAGTGATCATAGGCCCTTGTTCTGATAAGTCCACAAATTGCCTAAAAGAAGAGTCCAACCAAATGAAATAAATGCTCCCTTTGATCTAAATGGTTTGAGCCTAAATTAGACCATTTCTTTCTAAATCCCTAACTCACCTTCCCATAATCTACTATGTTGGCCCCGGTCCCTCCTTGGACATGTGAACCTGGACTTAGGCCAAAAGCCTAAGTTGAAGGTGGCTAATGTAAAAGGTAATTCCAATCTTGGCCCTGATCTGACATCAGGTATTGTGAACCTCAACCGATGGAAAATCCATAAGTTGAGGGTGGCTATGAAAGAGGAAAACAAAAGAAAAATGGGTATGGAAAGAGTTTGATGATTGAAAAAGAAAAAAATAAAAGAGAGGAAAGGATGTGACTTCTTGAAAGCTAAAGAAAAGAATAAAACACAAGAGAAAGATGAAAGTGAAAAATAAAGAGCTACAAAGAAATAAAGTCACATCCATGATTGAAGAAAATCAAGGGAAATAAGGTAAAATGGTAGGATGTCAAAAATAGGGGAAAAAGAGGTTGAAAGCCTAGTGGAATGTCAAGGAGGGCAGAAAGTCACTAAGAAGACCCAAATGTACCACACCTGACCATGAGCCTACGTGACAAGCCAAGAAAGTCCTATAGTGATCCTAGAATCTAGTTTGGAGAGTCTAAGCAGTGACAATAAGGACAAGCCTATGGTCTTGAGCACTAACTGTACTTGAAGTTACTTCTGAGTGTGAGTGTTGAATCAATCGTTGTACTCAAATTCATATTCATTGTGTGAAAAAGAAATTTTGTTTGAGGTAAGGGCACTAGTTACATTGTCGGAAAGTTGGTACCTTGGTGATAGTAAAACAGTGTATGTTGTGTGTTGGTTGGTCGATCTTTGTCATGTTTTGATCCTCACAAGTTAGCTTGTTGAGTCTGAGAGAAGAGATTTTGCACTCGAGAAGAGAGTCGGGTTAGAAAATCATGTGATTGCTTCTGCTTGACATGCTTGCTTCTATACAAGTGTCGTTTAGAGTCTTAGTGCGTCGCTTGAGGACAAACAACAAATTTAAGTTGAGGGTGTTGATATACCGTGAGTTTACGATATTTTTAATACATTTCACTTAAGAGTTGTGTGTGTCTAAGGCCTTTTTGCATTGATTTTTATGTGTTTTTATCATGTTTTGCAGGAAAAATGTTTAGGTGCGGAAATAAAGAGACAGCTAAAAGAAATGCAGAAACGGGCATCTACGGAGGTGATATACGAACAATAGGTCCATTGACGATCTATAGATGGTGATCGTAGATCAGCAGGCAAGGCATGAAAGGCAAATTAGGGAAATTTGACCAAGTGTGGAACCACGGTAGCCAATGATGGTCCGTAGATTGATCTACGGACCGTATTGCTGATCCGTAGAATGATACTGCAAGGGTTCTAGTACCTGAATTTTGAAGATTCTAAGAGTGGATCTACGGAGAGGGATCGACGGACAGTAGATCGATCTACGGTCCGTACTGATCTTCCGTCGTTTGCTTCAGAGAAGTTGATTTTTGGAAGCTGAAATATTTTCTAGGTCCTGGCTGACGGAAGGGACTCACGAACTGTAGATCCATTGACGGTTCGTAAGTCAGTCTCGTGGAATAAAAACGTGTGTCTGAACAAACTTTCCTTATTTTTGTTTCCCTTTTAATTTAGGACTTGTTTTCTATAAATAGGGCATGTAAACCTCACTTTTGGGAGTTAGACTTTATTACTTTTATTCTAGTTCTTGACTTGGGAGATTAACTTGTAACTTTAGCAAATTTTTAATTTCCTAAGTTCATTTTGAAGATTTTGGTGTTGCAATTCAGGTTGAATTTCTGGGTTTATTATTCTTCTTCCGTAAGTTCATAATTCTTTCATCTAAAACAATGAATTGTGTTCATATGATTATGGTTAACTAAACTCCACAACTAGGGTTATGGGAACCATGAGTGATTAACAAAGTATGAATATTAAATAAGCAATTTTTGAATAGTGTTTTGCATGCATTGATAATTCTTTCGTTTAAAAACCCTTTTAACGGTGCGCAACATTAGAACTCACCTTGTTGATACTTGCCGGACTAAGGAAGTAATCAACAAGAAAAGAATTATCAACAAAGATTTAGTCTGATAATATATAATAGTCTAGTGTCAATTGGTGTGAAGTAATAACTAAGGCAAACATCGATGTGATACCTAATATGAGGTAAAGGTAAGGGTTAGTAAATTATACACATGTAGCCGGACCAAGGTGCTGGGTGAAAATCTCTAGATGCCGGACCAAGGATTTAGAGATACCTAGCTTATCACTTTGCATATAGTACACTAGGAAAGGATTGCTATTACTAGGATTACTGCGTTATGAGCTTGTGGGGAACACCTATACCCTAGTTAATTCTCTCATATTAATAACAACCAAAATTGACTTCTGTTTACTAATTACTTACTGAATTCTTACAATTTCTTTCACAAATCCCCCCACCATTAATTACTTGTTTCCTGAAGTAATTTGGCTAAACGAATATAATTGTTGGTTAAAGTTAAGTCTAGACCATTTTCCTCGTGGGATCGACCCCAACGTACAACTCGGGTTCTGTACTTGATAACGATCGCTTATGCTTCTTTAGGGAGGTGTAATTTGAGCGTATCAATCGGGGATCCCGACTAACTGCGCTGACTAAACCTTTGCAGCACACTTTTGACAACTATAAATACTTGTTTAAATTTTTTAGCTTAGTATCATATTCTGTAGGGAATCATATTATTATTCAGTTTTTGAAGTTTAGAACTTAGAACTCAGTTTGAAAGACATTTTTCCTTAGCTTTGAAGATTTCCATTTCTAAGAAATTGGAAGTATGTATTGAAGATTCTTCATCTTAGACGTTTGTAACGACGATATTAATCATACGCAGTTGATGGAAAAACATTTCGGTATCGATTTATATCTTTTTACTAAGTCTAGCTAAAACCCCAATTCTTGGGGTGTGATTATGTGATTATGGGTTGAATTAATTGCTAGGTATTGCTAATTGATAGTCTATTTGTTGTTTAAAAGTGATTTCGTTCAATAATTGTGGTTGAATTTAATGGGTTGTAGTTGCAAATACAATCCTAACTTTGTGTTTTTGGCTTGCTCGAGAGAGAGCTTTCAAAACTAAAATTGTTGAATCGATGGTATGTGGGTATTGGGTTGTCATGGGTTCAGCTCAAGAGAGTGAACCCTAAACCCTTTTCCACACATTCAGCTCGAGAGAGTGAATGGACTAAAGTGAAGGTTGTTCTTCATTGCTGCTTATGGGTGTTCTAGAGAAACTAATTCGATTCGTAGTAAATTGTTTGAGAGAAAGTTTACCCCCACTAAACTCTAGCTTATTCACTGATTTGCAGCGGTTTACTATTAATTGCAAATTACCCGGTTGTTTAACTTATCCCATAATCCTATCACATCCCAAGAATTTCGTCTCCATATTCATATTCATATTGACATATTATTTGTTGTTTTTAATTGCTTGTTGACTACAAACCCCCCTTTCGATATTTGACACTTGTGTTAACCCTTAATTTATCATGCTTTTCTTCGTAAATCTTTATAGCTATAATTGACTTAAGCATATTTATGCTTTCCTATTGATTCTTGAGTATGGACCACTCCCTTGGGACTCGACCCCAACTCACTAGTTGGGTTATATTACTACTCACAATTGTTGGCACTTGAGCTGGAAGTAGTGTCCTGATACGTGAAATCATGGTCACTCAGGAACTTCATAGCATAATCCTATTCAAGATAGTTAGGGAACCGCACCTTCATATGGCAGCAGGCCGTCTTGACAGCAATTGATACAATTGTGGAGAACCTAGGCATATAGGGAGAAATTGTCCCCATCCACACATGACTGACCCCGTACCGCAGCAGACTAGAGTAGTGGTACCAGCGGGCAGCGGTGGTAATGATAGAGGACATCCACAAGGTGGACGAGGAGTGAATGCAGGTAGAGAAGCAGTGCAGCTAGGCAACGAGGTTGCCCATCAAGATGACAGGGCTCAATTCTATGCCTTTTCGAGTATAACTGAGGCTGAGATGTTTGATGTAGTGATTAGAGGTACTTTTCTTGTGTGTGACCGGATGGCTACTATTTCGTTTGATCCGGATTCTACTTATTCATATGTGTCAATTTAGTTTGCCTTTGGATTTGATGCGGTTTGTGATGTGCTTGATGCCCCTGTCTATGTTTCTACCCCAGTTGGAGAGTCTGTCATAGTCACCCATGACTATCGTGCATGTTCTGTCCTTTTTATAGTTTTCAGACTTGGGCTGATTTGATTATTCTGGATATTACTGATTTTGATATAATCATAGGCATGACTTGGTTGTCCCCCTATTATGTTTTACTTAATTGTAATGCTAAGTCTGTGACTCTAGAGATCCCAAGTACAAAAAAAGTTAGAGTGGGGAAGGAATGTGATTCAAAAAACTTCTAAGTAGTAACTCGGGGATTTCTAGCCTGGGCCAGACTTGGACTAATTCTGAGTCCGATGAGGTCTAGGGCAATCCGATAATAAATGGGGGATTTAATTATGAGTTTGATCACGTGATTGTATAGCCAAGACGTTAAGAAGCCTTTATGCCATTACAGAATTGAATTCAGGCGAGTAGAACTCCCGAAACTGATCTTCGAGCAAAAGGGTAGGTTTAAAACATCTAGATTTGCAGGTTTGTTGTGAAATGGGAGCTTGGAACTCAAATTCCGAGTTTCTGTCTCTATGCAAGACGCTGACGCGGGATTAATCCCACCAAAGCAGGGCCGCGGGCCAATCGCGACTTAAATTAGGGAAAAACCACAAAAATGTTTTTTTTCTGCAAAACTTTGTTTTTAAGAGCTAAGGGATGACCCAAGGCAGTTTCTTATCAGAATCCCACAAATTGTCGCGCTAAAGGTAAGTTTATTACTCCCATAATCCGTATTTCGATTCTTAGAACTTAGAATCCTCGTAAATTATCATTGGGAGAGGGTTTTGGCCTGATGTTAATGGTGGTAAAAGCCCTAATTGAACATTAGGATCATGGATTTGGCCTTGGATTGATATTTTTATATAATCTGGGTAAATTAGGCCTTGTTTATTGATCCTTGCTTTAATTACCTATTTTAGACCAAGAATAATTTGAAAGACTATAAAAGGGGAAGGTTCAAGTGTCTTAGGAGTATTGAGGCTTGGTTTCAAGGTAGGTTATGGTTCGACTTCCTGTTGTGTTATATATTCTTGTTAATTGCTTCATTGTATGCATGCATGTATCTGAATAGGAAAACATGAATCGAACCTAAGGAAATGATTCGGTATGAACAATTACAAGCTATGAACTTGTTACTTGACTATGTGACTATGTGCACTATTCATTATGGGTTTGATTGTGATTATGGTTGTGCTGACTGGATCGGGTGTCACGTTCTAACACATGTATTGGATCAGGTGTCACATTCCAACACATATATTAGATTGGGTTTCACGTTCTGACACATATATATTAGATCGGGTGTGACGTTTTAACACACTAACAGTTTGGGTGTAGGTTCCCTGAGAGAACCACATGTGACTGTTACATTTATATTTACATGTCATTGATGTTCGAAAACACTATGTTGCTCCTAAAATGATAATTGAATTATGCATTTTGTATATGTGTTTAATGTATTGTAATTACTTGCTTATTTTGCGCTGACTGGAATAGCCATGTGATCCTACCAGCACACCGTGGTTTCGTATACTGATAATGCACTTGCTCTTTATTTGTTGAGTAAATGGCATCCTCAGGCGGCTATTGACATACCTCAGTTAGGAGATCATTGACCTACACCGGATTCAAGGGTGAGCCAGTTCTTTCAGGCTGCCATAGATCCATCAATAGTTTAGTCCATTCTTTTTGGACTCAGAATATATGTTTAGACTTTGTTTATGTTTTAATTTCGGGGTTGCACAACCTTTTCTTAGACTTATTGATTAGTAGAGTTTTGGAACAATGACTTTCAGTTCTAGGGTTTGAATTTCCGCGATAGTTGTTTGTTAGGCTTTTAGAGTTTATGGGAACTCCTTATTTATTTCGTCATTTAAACTTGTTTGCATATTTTTAAATGGCTTAGTTTTCTTTAAGTTGGTTAGTCGGGTGGTTGTAGTGGTTCTCCCACCGGAGGGTCCGTGTGGGTGCCAATCACGGCGGTCAGGGTCGCCACATTCTGCGTGAGAGATAAACATGAAGAAAGGTAAATTATTTTTCCTAACATATAATGTATTTATTATATAAATTATGATTAAAAATTTACTTTCATAAATTAAATCTTAGTCATTAAATTGAATTTATATCATATGTCAATAATCCAAGCAAGAAATTAGAAAAACGGAGAAAACAAAACTTTGGTCCAAAAGAGAACTTGAAGGTACAAGGCAATTGCACCACATGTCACCTTACTTATTTTTTAGAAAAATCATTGATACTAAAGATTAGATATGTTGTAACTAAACTAATAAATTTATCTTTTAGTGATTCACTTACCTTTGAGTATTGTTGATTGGTTATGAACTTATGATTAATGCAAATATTCTTTTTGATAAGTAAACTTTGTGGACCATAAAAAAAATTTACCTAGTCAAAATTGATGGAATCTTAGCTTTTAGCTAACTAGTTAGAGTATTGACTATATATATTATTATTTAATAATTCAATAATATTTTTTTCAAATGTAATTAATAATTAGTGGACCAAATTAAAAGTATCCTTTGGAAAAGTCTTCATTGGTAATGAATCATAACATCATTGAGATGTTTGACGTTCAAGAAGTGACTACAAGCCGTACATGATATTATTTGTAAAAGAAGATGCTTGTATGAGTGAGGTAGTGTTGAGGAAGCCATGGTTGCAGAGCTTCGGTGAGGTAGATCGAAGAGGCGACTTGATTTAGGGTTTTGGAAACTCCGAGAAGCTCTTGCCCTTTTTTATTTTGTTTATTTCCTTTTTTTTATAATTAGCTATTTAATTTGATCCGAGCCACTTCGGGTTTGGTATTTGTATTTTATTTTTTTTGGTTTAATAAAAAAAACTTCAATAATTTCAAATAACATAATTATTTTTTTATTTTCATAAGGAAATGCCCACGTAATTTCACTATATTTCCAGTATTTTTGTATATTGTATAAAATGTGAATTGCATTTTATATAGCGTACATACATACTAAATATTTTATTTTGGGTATGCTTTCTCTTTCGTGCACGTTAGCATAACTTGCACTCACCATGGGTAAGCGAGTTTGTATACCCACTCAAAAGGCAATGATGGCTAAGGAAACTTTACACAGGAAGGCGAACTCTCTGTGAGGACGAAAACCAGGTATGGGGGAAGGGAAATCAATTGATTTGAGTCAAAGACCAGCTGAATTGAGTACAAAATAGGGTGAATCTAGAGAAATGGAGGAATTGCAAATAAAGAATCTAGATCTAGCTTCAAATCAGCTAAGAAGTAAATGTAACACTAGGAAAAAGATATTGAGTGAGAAAGGGCAAGTCTAGTTCAATGGAATAGTGTCATGCAACAAGGAAGATATACAAAGCAGCGAGACATAGTAACAACCATCTAGGATAGGGTTATTCAGACCACTGAATATGAAAGCCCTGTGGAATCAAGTAACAGTAAGAAATCATTGGCGGATAAAGTGGAAGATGAGGATAATCCCCTGGGTAAGAAGAAATCAATATGGGATGACTTTGATACAGAGAAATTGGCTAATGTGGGATACAAATTGGAGTATGTAAATCCAACAAAGAAGGGGAAGATAGTAGAAATCGAAATGGAGGATATAAGGTCTAAAATTACTTACTGGGGCAACATTGTGGCGTGTTATGAGTTGGGTGCACACCCTCCTTTTACAGTGATACAAGGATACTTACAAAGGTTATGGGGGAAGTATGGCATAGGTAAGGTGGGTATGCTAAGAAAATGGGTTACTAGTGGTGAGATTTGAAAGTCTGATAGGAAAACATGAGGCATTACAGGTGTCACGACCCGAGCTACCTCCGAGACGCGGACACGGGACCTAGGACCATAAGTGATCCCAAGCTAACCCTGCTGGCCTGATCATGAGCATACTAAAGATAATAAACTGATGCGGAAGCTAAATCATAAATAAGATGAAAAGATGGGGAATACCCATATACTATAACTGAG
>JAJOOH010001607.1:0-46404 GCA_029582605.1 Solanum gracilifrons
ATCGTAAATGTCTTTAGCTACGACTAGTTAGAACTAAATTTTATTTTTCTATTAATTCTCAAAACCACTCTCTTGGGAACGATCCCAACCCTTGGTTGGGTTACTAAACTATTGTACGATCGTAGACACTAGCATCGGAAGTTGTGTCTTGATTACGCAAACATTAGTAGTTCCCACAGTTAGACTCTAGTGGATTTGACCAGGTTTTTAGTTTATACTTTTGTATTCAGTCTCAACATGTTATGTTCATGATTAGTACTTGGTCATTGTATTTAGCTTAGTTTCCAGTTATATTTTAACATATATATATATATATATATATATTCTGCTCAGTTTATGTCATTTTCTCAGTTATGCTTTGTTCAGTTTATATTTCTTTTCAGCTATTATCTATATCCAACATGCTCAATACATTCCAAGTACTAACGCATACTCTGCGCTACATCCTTTTATGATGTAGATTCAGGTACTCAGCATCCCGATCACGCTTAGATTGTTTATCGGTCCACATTCATCAGCTTCAGTGGTGAGTCCTCATACTTCGAGGACAACATACATGCTTTTCATTTCTAGTCTTTTTATTTAGTTTTATTAAAGTTAGCTGAGGGGCATGTCCCATCAGCTCTATCCAGTTAGAGAATTTTTTAGACATAGTAGTAGATTCAACTTTAGTTTTTGAGTGATTGTTCAGTATCACCAAACTCTTAGTATATTTTATATATTCAGATTAGTTGGTTATTCCCCACTTTTAGTTAACTATTGATTTAGCTTCCTCATAGTACTTGCTTTATTCAGTGATTTTATAGTATGCTTATGATATGCCAGAGACAGGGTTAGCTTGGGGTCACTTGTGAACCTAGGTCCCGTGTTACGTCAAGGGGCTAGCCTCGGGGCGTGACAATTATAACTGATCTTGTGGTGACTATACTTGTTAACGATAAGTTGTCTTTTGTAACACCTTGGATTGGAGAAAGGGTAAAAATTCCAGTTTTTAAGAATCTGGTGCCAGTTCCTATGGTGCCATCCACGGCCCGTGGAATGACCAACAGATCATAGGTGGTGTCCGTGGTTGGCAGGGTAGTTTTTCCCTAAAAAAGGTCTAGATCCATGGCCTAGATCAATGGACCGTCGATGGACCCACGGTCCCTGGATGAGGTCCGTCGATCAAGGCCCCAAATATTAGTTTCTGACACTAAACTGTGGACTAACAGAACGGACTGTCGGTTGAACCACGGTCCGTAAGTCGCTACCGTCGTTGGTGTCAGCAATTTAATTGTTAGGGGCCTTTGGGTATTTTTCTAATTATTTTATCCTAATACTATGTCATTTTTCCCTCCCTCTCAAAATATTTCTCTCTCTATAAAAGCTTGAAGAAGAAGGGATCAACCTAGGGTTTCAAGTCAATTCTCCAATTCCTCCATTGAAGTTATGCAATTGGCATTAATGTATGATAGTTTTTATCCATGGATTCCTTCCATTCATAGAGTTTCCAAATTCTCCAATTTTCAAAGTTCGAAATCCCCAATTGAGTTTGGGTTTTTCTTCTATGTTATGGGTTCTCTTAATTATTGATTTAATTGATTGAATTATGATCTCTTATGTATGAATTGAGTTAATCCCATGTTTTAATGATGATATCCCATGAACCCATGTAATCCCCATGTTTTCCAAGTTATGAGCATATAATGTGGATCTTGTATTATGAAAGAAGAGTTTTATGAAATCAAGCATGGATTGATAAAATTACACGACCTTATGACGAATTCCCATGAATCCATTCTAACCCATGTTTTCTTGATATAGATGAATGAAAGTGGGTTTTGAACCATGAAATGTGAATTATGGAATTATGCATGTTCTTATGAAATTGGTGTAAATGTCTTAAGGATGCTTTGAGAGTGAAGTATCAATGATGTTGCTATTGTTGTGTTGTTGAATGGATTTCTCATAGACACATGTAAGCATAAATTATGAAAGGTTTCTCACATGATAAGGGTTTGTTGGATTGAAAGTCTTTCACGCCTAAAATGAACCAATGCTAAGAAGCTATTCTAATGATGAGGCAAGAGACAATTACCCATGCTCTCTAATTGAAAGACAAGAGGAGATTACCCATGTCATATGATATAAGGACAAGAGGCGATTAACGAAGTCACATGATGTAAGGACAAGAGGCGATTACCCATGTTCCTTTAAGAGCTAAGATGAATATGAATAAGAACTATTTTGTGGAAGTTAAGCTTAGTACCAAATGGACAAGCGGCAATTACCCATGTCCCATAACTGTGTGCCAACATATGATAGACTAGATAGACAATAGCTAGTGGATCCACATAAGCTAGAAGTTCACGGTCATCACCATGAAAAGTAGGACAACTCTTTTCGATGTGGGTGACACAGGATCCTATAATGATAGCTCTCATGGTATTATATGTCGGTTAAGGCTACTTCCCACAAGCAAGTTATGATGAACTAAGGTTACCTCAAGGAAGAATTTCATATATGTTTAAGATGATGATTATGTGCATTGACCATGTTTTATTACTCATATTTTCTTACTTTTATCTCATGTTTTAGCTTGGTCTTTGCATCTTATGAAGGTATCTCTCTTTAAGGATGTTTTCATATGTTTTATACATGGCTACCATACTTGGTACATATTATTTACTAACACATACTCTTGCCTACATTTCCCTAAATGTAGGGTTCGATAGTCAGGGTCCTCATCTTCGTGGCTAGAGTTCATTGAGGAGATTCCGAGCTTTTGGTGAGTCCTCATGTTTCGAGGATGGACTTTAATTGGAGTATTTTCCTTATTTTCAGTTTTGAACATGATGTATGGGCTTCGCCCAGATTCATTCTTATGTACTATATGGATTTGAGGCTAATCTTTTAGACTTCCGCTTTACTTTTATAAAATGATTTGGACTTGAAATGTTCCTCTTTAACTCTTTTGTTCTATTTCTTATGTTATTAATTCTAAGTGGCTTGTATGGGGCCTCTCGGGGTCCTATACGCCATGTTACGCCTAGGGGGTATCTTGGGTCGTGACAAACTTGATAATCAGAGCACAAGGTTTAGAAAGGTCCTAGAAAGTCTCAGAATCTACGTCGAGTAGAGTCTTGTTCATAAGTGTGATGTGCACCACATTTATGAATGAGAGGCTACAAGATGTTTAGGAAAATTCACTTCTTTCACTACTCTAAAAGTTGTGTGATAGAGTTGAACTCTATAAGGTCTCTCTCTCCTAATCCTTATCTGATGATCTATAGGAGATAGCTCCTCGAAGAGCTTATGCTAGAAGGAATGTGAGGGAGAATGTGGAACAAAAAGCTCCTCCTCAAGCTCCTAAGTTTGGGTTGATCCTTTGGCCGAGCAAGTGACTAATGCGGAGTTTAGGGCATCTTTTCAAGTGTTGGCCTAAACAGTGACGGCCCAAGCCAAAAGGGAGATTGAGGTTCCCATGAACCCAAATATGGGTATGACGACATCTAGAGTGACATACTTCACTAGAATGAATCCTCCGGATTTTCATTGTCCTAGGGTTGAGGAAGATCCTCAAGAGTTCATTGATGAGGTTTACAAGGTTTTGATCATCATGGGAGTGACGCCGGTGGAAAAGGTTGAGTTGGCCGCTTATCAACTTAAGGGTGTTGCTCAATTATGGTACAACCAATGGAAAGAAGGGAGGCCGCAAAATACGGGTCCTCTCATTTGGAAAAAGTACAAAGTTGTTTTCCTTGATATGTTCTTTCCCCTTGAGATGAGGGAGACAAATGTGCTTTCCTTGATAGGTTCTTTCCCATTGAGATGAGAGAGGCAAAGATGCTTGAGTTCATCAACCTTCATCAAGAAAGTATGAGTGTGAAGGAATATGCTTTGAAGTTCACCCAATTGTGTCTATATGCTCCCACAATGTTTGCCGATCCTAGGGCAAATATGAGTAAGTTTGTTTCGGGTGTGTCCAAAATGGTTGTTAAGGAATGTCGTACCACCATGCTTGTTAATGACATGAATATTTCTCATCTCATGGTTCATGCTCAACAAATCGAAGAAGAGAAACTTAAGGAAAGGTCTAGGGAGGCAAAAAGGGCTAAAACCGGTGATGGTAATTTTTCAAGGTCCAATGGACATAGTTGTTCTAGGTTTTGACAAAGGTTTTCCAGCCAAGGTTCCTCCAATGCTCCTTCTAAGTTCAACAAAGCTAGGATGTCTAATCCTAAGCCTCAAAGAGGAAACTGTAGTGGGTTCTTATTGCCTACTTGTGCTAAGTGTGGAAGGAAGCACGAGGGCAAGTGTTTAGCGGGTTCCAATGCTTGTTTTGGTTGTGGTAAAATGGACCACAAGTTAAGAGATTGTCATTCGGTTGCTAAGAATGAAGGAGATAATAACCGAAGGGCTCAACCAAATCCTTTTATGCACTTCAGACTCATCATGAGCAAGTGGGTTCTCCCGATGTTCCAGAAGTTCGTACGAAATCTCAATTCTCACGTAGTCAGCAAATTTTGATCCAAGGGTTAGTACTCTATTTTCAAGCTACCGAGGATCATCTTAGGAGTCCTTGTACTTTTTCTTATTTAAGATGCTATATCTTAATTAGTTGTTGAAATTTTCTATTTAGACTTGGTTGAGTTAGAGTTTCTATACGATGGTTGGGGAGTTGTTTAGAGGTTGTTTTAATTCAATATTATACTTGACATTTATTAATGAAAACTTGATTCAGTTTCTAACATTATCTTATAATTGTATGGTATGTGCTAGTTACAATTTGGGTTCGGTGGATTTTTTAATAGAGGGTTAATGTGGGTGTCACTCACGACTATTTAAGCCATGATATAGTTGGTATCAAAACTTTAGGTTTGTTGATCTCATCGTATAAGAACTGGTCTAGTAGAATCTTGTGGAATAGTATGGAGACGTTAGTACTTTTCTTTGAGAGGCTATATGACATTAGAAATTTCTATTTTATCTTTTCATTTTGCTACTACTTGGAACCCTACTGGTATATGGTGATCTAAATTGGTATTTAACCATTCATTATTTTCTCACAAATGATAATAATATATGTAGGAGAAGCAAGAGTTACAATGCCAAAGAAAAAAATAACCGTAATAGCCAATGGGGTTGTAGTTCGTAGATGAGGTAGGGAATACAATAGAGCCAGAGGTAGAGGATAAGTTGTTGCACCTTCCGGGGGACGACCTTAGGAAACTGCAATGTTAGCTAGGGAGAGGTCAAAATCTCATCCCTTATATAACGATTCTCTCGAGGTAACATAAGAAAAAATGGTATACATACAAGTAGAGATATCTCCAGTTTAGGGAGGTGTCCCTCTGACTCAAATGTCTCCTGATATGCTAAAACAACTACTATGGTTCTTGGTTAGGTTGGCCAGTACTGGGACTACCCCTATAGTTACCAAAGTTCAATATCCAAGAGAGTAACATATTGTTCCCATGACTCTCAAGATTGATGAGGTGACAAAGATAGATGTATGTCCAAGTAGGTGATGGTATCGGTAATGACCGAGGATGAGCCCAACTTGTCTTGTAGGTTTGTTAAGATAAAGCCTACAAGCTTTGCATGAGAGGATATGTAAGAGTTTATCAATGATTCTATGAAAGACCACATAAAATGGAAATAGTAGAGAAATATGAGGTTGAATTTGTGAATTTCCAACTATAGGGAGATGTGAAAATGTGGTAGAGGGCTTATGTTTAGTGTAGGGATGCTGGATCTCCTCCACTATCCTAATTCAGTTCTATGTAGTGTTTCTAGAGAAGTAAGTCCTACACAATCTAACAGATAGAAATATATATGAGTTCACCAATATTAAGCAGGGTGATGCATCTGTGGCTATCTATGAGGCAAGATTTCACTTACTATCTTGGTATTCCATACAAGTAATTTATTCAGAGAAAGTGCAGATCCATCGCTTCATCAAGGTTCCTAAGGCAGATAGCAGATCCCAACCTAGAAGATGGTATCCTCTTTTAGGTCCTTCGATGAGGTGAACAATTTCGTTAAAAGTGTTGAGGCTATTAGGCAGGAGGGGGTATTCCAAGACAACATAAAAGAAGGTTAGAAAAGTAGGCAGCTTTAACAGATCCTACTCTACGAGACACAGTTAACATAGATATTCCACATGCCTCTTTAGTCCATGGTGCATGTTTTAATTGGGGCATTTTTCAAGTACCAATTTACCTCATAATAATTCTAGTGGTTATCAAAGCACATCCGCACAAACTCAATGACTTTTTTCAGATTGTAGTTGTTACGGGTGTTGTGAGTTTGGGAACATTTGTAGGTATTGTCCAAAGGTCACCTAACTAGGTCAACCATATGTCTTTTGAGCTTGTAGTAGTGGTAGAGGTCGCCCACAAGATGGGCGTAGTGCTTATCAGTCGTGTAGAAGTGATAACTATGCTAGTTGTAGAGGTGGTTATACATGTCGAGGAGGTACCTAACTCGGTAGGGGCAACACTTAGACATGCAACTAGGCATAATATTATGCTTTTTAGGCAGGCTTGAGGAAAAGGTATCAGAAGTGATCATTCCAGGTACCATTCTTGTGTGTAACTAAATGACCACCGTTTTATTTTATCATGGATCTAATTTTTCATGTGTCTGCTAGATTTTCTATGGGGATAAACATGTTTTCTGATTCCCTTAATACCTCTGTTAATGTACTTGCCATCATTGGTGATTCAATTATTGTATATAAAGTGTACCGTTCTTGCTTTGTGAAGTTTATGTGGTACATGACTTAGTCAGATTTAGTGATCCCTAATATGGTGTATTTTGACATCATCTAGGGGATGAGTTGTTATCTCTTTACCATGAGATTTTGGATTGTCATGCAAAGACAGTGACTGTAGCGATGCCCGAAATAGCTAGGCTTTAGTGGAAGGGTGATTATTTTTGCATTCCTATGAAGCTCATCCCCTTCATTCATTCTAAGAGGTTAATTGGGAGGGGTATTTGACTTTCTGATCCCATTTTCGGAACACTAGCATAGAGGCTCACCCATAAAGTTAGTTTTTATGGTATGTGAATTCCTAGATGTCTTTCATATGTGCTTGACATGATGCCAGAACATGATATTGACTTATATATATATATATATTTAATGTCATCCACCCATTTTATTTTTATTCGTTCTTATATAATGACACCAAGCGAGCTGAGAGAGCTAAAATCTTAGTTGTAGGAATATCTAAGCAAGGAATTCATTCTCCGTAGTTCTTCTCCATAGGGTACTCCTATATTGTTTGTTAAAAATAAGGATGGTAGTTTGTGCATGTGCATAGACCACTGATAATTGAATAAGGTTATGATTCGTAACAAGTACCTTTTGCCCAGGATATATAATTCTTTTGACCAGTTACAAGGTGATTCAGTATTCTCTAAGATTGGCTTGAGGTTTGGGTACCATTATTTAAAAATCTAGGCTAAAGATATTTCTAAGATTGTTTTACGGACTCGATATAAGCACTATGAGTTCTTGATGATGTATTTCAGGATGACCAACACCTCGTGTGCCTTCATTGGTTAAATCAATTGGGTGTTTAATCCCTATATGTACTCTTTTATGATCATTTTTATTTATAATATCCTAGTTTATTCTAAGAGTAAAGAGGAGCATGGGGGCTATTTGAGGATTGTTTTGGGTTCGCTAATGGAGAAACAACTGTATGCTAAATATTCTAAGTGTGACTTCTGGCCATCTTCAATGTCTTTTTCTTAGGTCATGTGGTTTGAAAAAAAAGAGTAATGGTAGATTCGCAAAAGATAGAGGAAGTTAATAATTGGACTTGACCTACTTTAATAATAGAGATTTGCAGCTTTATGGGGTTAGCTAGTTACTACTACAGGTTCATGAAGGGATTTGCCTCCATTTCTTCACATATGACTCGTTTATTTTGGTCTAAAAAATGTGAGGATAGCTTCCAGTGAATCAAGAATTTATTGACCATCGCTCCTATTCTTGCCTTGCTAGTGGAGGATAAAAACTTTATTGTTTATTACATGCCTCACATTCTATGTTAGGTTCTATTTTGATGTAGGAAAAAAATGTTATTGCTTATGCTTCTAGAAAGTTGAAAGTGCACGATAAGAACTATCTTACTCATGATTTAGAGTTGGCTGATGTCATATTTGCACTTAATATATGTTACTTGTATGGAATTTGTTGCAAATTATTTACCGACCACCATAGTACGCAACATATCTTTATGAAGAAAGAGTTTAATTTGAGGAATCGTAGATGGATGAAGCTATAGAAACATTATGGTGTGACTATTCTCTACCATCCAAATAAGGTTAATGTAGTGATGCATTAAGCAAAAAGACGAGAACATGGGTAGTTTAGCTTATCTAAAGGTTACGAGACGTCCATTGACTAAGGAGGTGAAAAATTTGGCTAACAATTTGATGCAACTTAAGATATCCAAAGGTGGTGGATTATAGAAAACATAGAAGCAAATCTTTGTGGATCAAATTAAGGCTAGAAATTTGAAGATGACCAGTTAGGAAATATTTGTAATAAGGTGGTGAAAGGTGAGGCCAAGGAGTCCATTTTTTATGGTGAGGGTGTTCTGTGTATTAAAATCTGAGTCTATGTGACCCACATTTGTGATTCCATTCATACTCTCCTTGCAAAGACTCATAGATCAAAGTACTTGGTACATCACGGTGCAACCAAATTTCTTGTTACATGATATAACCCTACTGGTGGGGTTGAATGAAGTGGAGCATAGTAGATTTCATGGCTAAGTGTTAAAACTACTAGGAAGTGAAGTATGCATATCAGAAGTCGGGAAATATTCTTCAACGGGCACCCATTCCTGAATGGAAGTGAGAAAGAATAGGTATGGATTAAGTCCCCAAGACCTTTGGGGAAGTTTGATTCAATTTGGGTTATTAGGGATAGGCTGGTTAATCTGGTTTACCAAAAGGTGACCGAAGTCAAGCCTTTGTCAAACTTTTCCAATATCTCGCCTAATGGCTCAAACTCACACCAAAAGTTTTAGGACCCAAACCATCAATGCTTCTAACCGTAAATGGACCTTTTGGATCCGGTGGACCTTAAATAAATCTTACATGATGATTGTTTCTCCATATGTTGACCAAAGTCGACTCTTTCAACATAAAAGCTCTAGAAATGGGGAAACTCACGAAAAACTCTTGAAGTATGCCACCCATTCCAACACATTAAATACACAAAATTCAAGCTATGGAAAGGTGAAAAATAAGAAATAAACACAAAAGAAAGTAAATGACTGTGATAGTCATTATATATTTATAGGCCATTGATAATGTCCACCAATTGTACTATTTATAGACCCTTGATTATTCTCATTTGTTCTATTGTATTTATAGGCCCTTGACAATTCCTATTTGTTGTATTATTTATGGGTATTTTATGATCCTCATTTATACATAAAGTATAAATATGTTCTTACTTCCGAATCCTTGACAATTCACATTTATTACATTATTCCTCCGAGATTCTGACGATGCTCACAGAACAAAGAGGCTTTCATTCTATAAACTAGTAGTAATTATGTATCTGAGGTTTAGTGGGACTCTTCAATTTTAAGTTTTATATGCCCGATGTGGTATTCAGGTTTCAAGATACCTTTTATACTTGTCTTTTGTTGAGTGTATATTTACTCATGCATTATATACTAGTATATTTTATTTTTACTAATACCTCGTTGTTGCAGACGATATATTTCATACTACAAGTTATGGTTGAGGCTCAACTAGGCCTCTACAGTAGACAATTGTCTAGTTATACATTTTATTAAGAGGTTTCTCTCTTTTTGGAGATCTTGAGTCTATGGATTAAAGCCGTAGTTGAACATGTATAATAACATGTCGTTTGGGGCCCTATCCTGGCCATACGATTAATATGACACTCTTAGAGGCTTGTAAACCTATGATATGTGTTAGTATGTTTTGAGTGGCCTTGTTAACGTGATTGTTAGCTGACATTCTAGTGTTTGTACTGGCCAACCTCATGTACATATTTGCGTTGGGCTTGTTTTCATGTAGGATGTCACATATACAGACCTTGTTGGTTTGTTTAGTTTTTGCTACTAGTTGAGAATATGTGTTTACATGGAGATCTTGTCATCTTAAGAGATTTAAAGAATTGACTATAAGAGTTATGTTTGATTAACTGTAATGACCCGGTCGGTCATTTTTGGAAAAAAAATATGAATTTACTATTTTACCCTCCCGTGATTGATCACGATTCTTCTATGATTAAGTTTTGAAAAGTTGATTTTGAACTTTGACTTAAAAGTTGAGAATTTGGTAAGTTTTGAGTTTGAAAGGCTAAGTTGTTAAGCAAGTGGTTTTCGATGTCTTTTGGAGTTTCGAGTGTCAGAATGAAATTTCGTTGATTTCATCAGTCCTGACATATAGAATCTAAATTGTGAGTGTTGTCAGTTTTGAATTCGAGTCTTTTGGAGGATTTGAGGTTTGAAGTTATGAAATTATGGAATTTTAGCCGTTGGATTGACTTTGTCAACATTCAGGGTTCAGATGCTCGGATCAGAATTTTGAGAGTTTCTTGGATTCAGAGGATGCTTTTAGGCCTAATTAAGGTCTTTGTTCATTTTTGAGAGGTTCCGAGCTTATTTTAGCCTTTTTAGGCGTTAAGTTAATTTATTTTGGTTTTCACAAATATCAAGTCAAGGAGACCTCAAATTTATATTTTGAGGGCTGCATTGAGTTCGGAACGTCTAGTATAATTGATTTGCATATGTGGTTTATATTCACGGGGTTATGAATGAATCCCAAGGGTCTTTTCGATGTTTTGAGAGTTAGTTGTCTTTTTTGGCGCTGCAGGCCTCACTTTTTCGAATGTCCCGTCACTTAAGCGACCTCCCCTTAAGCAAAGGACTTTTCGCTTAAGGGATTTTCACTTTAGCGAAGGCCGTTCGCTTTTGCGATGCCTGAGATTTTTGCGGTGTTTGTTTAGGCAAACCTTTGGTCTCTTTTGCGACATCTGAAGGGGGGTTTTACCTGCCATTTTTGGGGCTTAAGCCCCATTTTCCATTTTTTAGCTTAGGGAACCCTTGGTGGCGATTTTGGAAAGGTTTTATTGTGCGAAATCATTTGGGTAAGCTTCAATCATCATAAACCTTCATTTTCCTTTGATTATTTATGGGTTTAAACACTAAAATATGAGATGTTGATCGGTGAATGATGAGGTTTTTAAAAAAACTCAAGTTCTTAGCTAAAATGGAGATTTTTAATTGATTTTAAGTCATTTTTTGAAATAATTTTCCCCGATCAGTTCCTAAAGCCTTAGTAATATTTTCAAGTATTAAATTTTGGATTCAAACCTTACTTTCAGAATTGGGTTTTGTGTTGATTGACCCACTTTTTAAGAGATTTGATTTGGGTATTGTTGTTTCTGAAAATTTACTGTGAATACTTGCTTGTGTATAGATTGTGTGGCTTTAGAAGTGATTCGAAAGGGGAAGACTGACACTTGGAGTGAATATTGATTGATTTAAGACAAGTGATCTCCTAAACCTTGTATTCTAGTAGGATTTGTGTACTTCTTTCTTTGCTTATGTGTTGGGAGTAATTGGGATGAGGTGAACAATTTAATTGTCCACTTGATACACTAAATGAACAAAAAAGGGTTGAAATGAAAAAGGCTATGTGATGAATATGATGATGTGAATTACCTTATTGTGACTATTGTTGATTGATTGATGAAATGCTTGAAAGCATTAATTTGGACTTTAATGGTGTGAATTGTTATCTCTTCCATGTGGTGTGATATTTTTTGTGTTCATTTATTGTGAACAGTGTAATGAAACATGTGATGATTTATGATACCAATGTCTTTGCCGTTGAGTGCTATGATGTTGTGGTCATTTCCAACAAGTGTTTATAAAGCCGATGGGAAATGGCTGGGGCTAGTGATTTGATATAAAGCTAATGAGAAATGGTTCCGTCTAGTGAGATGATATAAAGACGATGGGAAATAATTTCAGCTAGTGAGATTGTGCTGATGGGAAATAATTTCGACAAGATATTGATATTGTGACTTGATGCATTCGATGCTTATGCGTAACTTGCTTGTTACTTGAGATTGATGTACTTGTTGTGTGTGACTAAACTATTTGACTTTGATAATGACTTACTTGATTCATTTGATTATTGATTGTGACTATTAAACTATGGACATTGGGTCTTGTGAGTCGTGTATTGTATAATTTCTAGGTTGGGTTGAATTTGGTGCAGGTTGTAGTTTGATGAGGTTTGGTTGGAGTGTAAAGGGTATTCAATTTCTAGCTAGATGCTTATTTATTATGGTATTTGTTGTGTACCGCATTGTTGGTACTCACTACTTGCTTATACAAATGTGAAGGTACCGAGCCCGATTTAGCGTGATCACTCTTCTTCTCTTTTATTAGGCTCGTGAAGGACTTGAAAGGTAGCTGCTTGTCATACTAGATGACCCTTTTTCCTTTTTTCCATGCTTTGTTCTACTTGAGAAGCAAAGACATTTAAGATTTTATTTATCTTTCCAATTCTTACTTTATTGTTTTCTGCATTTCTTTCATTTTTGTTGGGTTGAGGCTGAATTGTCTTGGAGGTAATAGACAAGTGTCATCAATTCCATTTTTAGGTTGTGACAAATGGTGTCAGAGCCTCAGGTTCATAAGTCTTACGTGTGTACAAGCTAAATCTAAATAGAGTATTCAGAATCAGTACTAAGATGTCAGTACTTATCTTCAAGAGGCTATAAAGAATTTTAGGAAACTTCCTTTTATTCATCATTTCTTGTCCTGCGTGGTTACATTCACTAGTGCTGAGTTACCACATATTGTTTTGGAAGATGCTGAGGGCTAGAGCTTATGTTTCTAGTGGTAGAGAGGAGGCAGTCCCTGAGGCTGTTGTTGAGACCCTAGTTAGGGATAGAGGTAGGGCCTGAGCTAAAGGTCATGCTCATGGAGTAGCATAGGATAGAGGTCGAGCTAGAGAGGCTTCTCCTGAGCCATATGTTGAGATTGCTGAGGACCAGATTCCTCTAGAGTTTGAAACCCGTTTGTTTCAGGATTCTTTTTTGAGGATGCTAGGTGTGTTAGAGAACCTCTCTCAGGGTAGTGCGATAGGTACACCACAGAGTGCTCAGAAGAGGGTAGGAGCGCATACCCCAGGTATTCATGTTTAGGTGGGTTAGCCACCAGTGGTTCCTGCATCAATTGTTGGTACATAGATTGCTCACAAGGTTATTTTGATAGCGGCTAATTAGAAGTGTTATGAGAGGTTTTAGAAGATGAAACCACCCCAGTGTCAGGGTGGTAAGAGTGAGGATGCTCATGGGTTCTTAACTATTTTCCATGAGATGCTTGAGGCAGTTGGTATGGTGGATGCTCGTGGTGTTTGATTTGTTGCACTCCAACTTCGTGGTCGGGCCAAAGAGTGGTGGAGGACTTTTTTCAGTCTAGGCCATTTGGATCTCAACCGATAGAGTGGAATGTATTCTCTATTTCTTTCCAGGACCACTTAATTCCTTGGAACATGAGAGAGGAGATTCATGTGAGGTTCGAGAGCTTCACTCATGGCAGTTTGTCAATGACTGAGTATGAGGCCCATTTTTGTGAGCTTTCTAGGCATGCTATGACTATTGTTCCCGATGAGGCAGAGATAGTTTACAGGTTTGTGAGAGGGTTAACTTTTTTTGTCAAATCTTATGTGATCAGAGAGGGGTCTCTCTTCAAGTCCATTGTGAGAACCACCAAGGAGGCGGAGTTGATGGTTTTAGAGGAGTTTGGGGAGCCTAAGAGAGCCCATTCAGTTGGTCAGTTTTCTGGTGCCTAGTGTGGAGGCAGAGGTTCACATAGAGGTAGTATTTCCTTTCAATGATGTGGACTGGTTCATGCTTTTATGTCAACCACTGAGAGTGGGTAGTTAACCCGACGATATTATGGTTCTGGCTGAGGTGGCCATGGTAGTTTGTTGGGTTTCAAACAATAGTTATCTATGCCAAGATCTTGCTTTACTTATAGGGATCCATGTCATATGATGTGACAATGTCCTTTTCAGACTCATTCAGGGTCCTAGCATTCTTATTCAGCTTTTCCAGCTAAAGATTTAGCGCCTCCAATCAGGGGTTGAGGCAAATTTCAGTCTGGTAGAGGTGGTTGGACTTCAGGTAGGGTTACTCCAGCTCCGCAGGGTGGAGGTAGAGGTTCTACTCAAACCGGAGGAGGTCGTCAGGGTCGGTGGATGCTTTTCTAAGGAGGTTTGAGGCTAATATTTCTGATGTTGTGATCACAGGTATCGTCGCTGTTTACCATCAATATGCGTCTATATTGTTGGATCTGGGTCTACTTTCTTATATATGTCTACCTATTTTGTTGCTGGATTTGATATGTTGTCTGATTTCATGCCTATGCCTATTCATATTTCTACACCAGTGAGTGGATCCTTAGAGGTAGATCAAGTGTATCAATCCTGCCTTTTTTCTTTAGCCAAGTATGACACTTGGGTAGACTTGATCATTTTGGGGATGGTAGACTTTGATATTATCTTGGGTAAGGTTTGTCTCTGTCCACATCATGATATTCTTGATTTTTATGTTATGACTGAGACCTTTGCATTGCAGGGTTTCCTGAGAGTTGAGTGGACGGGTGCACATGGTTCTTACCCTTGCAAAGTTATATCCTTTATTAGAGCTCAGAGCTTGGTTGATTGAGGATGTTTGTCCTACTTGGTTTTCATTCTGGATACTAGCGTTGAGCCATCTCCCATGGATTATGTGCCCATCATTTAAGAGTTTGTAGATGTATTTCCTACGGATCTTCTAGGTGTTCCTCCGGATAGGGATATTGATTTTGACATTGACTTAGAGACAGGCACCAAGCCCATCTCTATTCCTCCTTATCGTATGGCTCCAACTGAGTTGAAGGAATTGAAGGACCAGTTACAAGCTTTCTTGAGTGAGAGATTTATTTGCCCTAGTGTTTCTCTATGGGATGCTCATGTGTTGTTTGTGGAAAGAAGGATAGATCTATGAGAATGTGCATTGATTACCGACAGTTGAACAAAGTGACAATGAAGAACAAGTATCCTCTTCCTTGTATTAATGATTTGTTTGATCAACTTCAGGGTGCATCTCTATTCTCTAAGATTGATTTGAGGTCCAATTATCACTAGCTGAAGATTAGGGAATTAGATATCCCTAAGATAACATTTAAGACCCGTATGAGCACTATGAGTTTCTTGTGATGTCTTTCGGTTTGACTAGCACCCCTGCATCATTCATAGAGTTGATGAAAGCGATGTTCCAACCATATCTTAATTCTTTTATGATAGTGTTTATTGATGATATCTTGGTGTACTCCAAGACCAAGGCGGATCACGATCGTCATTTGACGATTGTACTCCAGATATTGAAGGAGCATAAGCTTTTTGCCAAGTTATCAAAGTGTGAGTTTTGGCTTGATTCTGTGGCATTTTTGGGACACGTTATGTCCAAGGAGGGTATTTGGATAGATCCAGCCAAGATTGAGGCAGTGAGAGGTTGGACCAGGCCTATATCAGTTACTGAGATCTGGAGTTTTGTGGGTCTTGTGGGCTTTTATCAATGATTTGTTTAGAGAGACCTTATTGACATCGACTCTTATTTTGAATTTACCCGAGGAGAGTGTGTACTTCACTTTTTATTGTGATGCTTCTGGCCGGATTAGATGGCATTCTTATGAAGAAAGGCAAGGTGATTCCTATTCCTCCAGATGGTTGAATACCAACGAGAGGAATTACCCAACCCATGATTTGGAGTTGGCAGCCGTAGTATTTGTCTTAAGCTATGGCGACATTATCTATATGGGGTTCATTGTGAAGTTTTCACGGACCATCAGAGTGTTCAGTATAGGTTCATTCAGAGAGATCTGAACTTGAGGCAGCGCCAATGGCTTGAGCTACTGAAGGACTATGACATCACCATCTTGTATCATCTGGGGAAGGCCAATATGGTGGTTGATGCTTTTAGTAGGAAAACTTCTAGCATGAGAAGTCTTCCCAATATTAGTGTGGAGGAGAAACCATTGGCTAGAGATGTTCAAAGGTTGACCAAGAGTCTTATCCATTTATGGATTTCTGAAGAGACATGTGGTTTGATTCCTTTTATTGAGGCTCGTTCTTCCTTAGTTGAATGGATTTGTGAGCACCAGTTTGATGACGATAAGTTGTGTCTCATTCAAGACAAGGTGATGAGAGGGGAAGCCAATGAGGCATCCCTTGATTCTAATGGTGTCTTGCGTATTGGAGGTAGGATTTTTGTGCCTAAGGTGGGTGAGTTGATTAGACTGATTCTTAAGGAGGCCAATTATTCCTGATATTCCATCCATTTGGATGTGGCAAAGATGTATCATGACCTGATCCATCATTATTGGTGGTGTTGTATGAAAAAGGATATTGCAGACTTTCTTTCGAGGCGTTTGACTTGTCATCATGTTAAGTGTGAGCACCAACAACTTGGAGGTATATCTTAGAGAATGTCTATTCCTACTTGGAAGTAGGAGCGGATCAATATGGACTTTTTTGTGGGACTACCTACCACTATGGGTGGTTATGACTCCATTTGGATAGTTGTTTATAGGTTGACCAAGGCCGCCCATTTCATCCCGATTCAGGTGTAGTATATGGCGGAAAATTAGCTAACCTTTATATCATTTAGATTGTGCGATTGCATGGAGTCCTGATCTCTATTGTTTCTGATCGAGGTTTGTTGTTTGCATCCCATTTCTTGAAGGCTTTGCAACATGGTTTGGGTAGTCGATTAGATATGAGTACAACCTTCCATCCTCAAACAGATGGTCAGTCAAAGTGGACGATGCAAGTATTGGAGGACATGCTCTGAGCTTGTGTGATTGATTTCGATGCTAGATGGGATTGACATTTTCCCTTAGCTGAGTTTCCAATAATAACAGTTATTGTCACGACCCAAGGTAGACCCTAGATGTACGATGGAATTTAAGACCCCGAGAGGCCTCATACAAGCCACTTAGCATACATCATACAAGATATTAGAAACCAATATATTTAAGAGACAATTTCAAAACATAAGAGTTTTATATAATGAAACGGAAGTCTAACAACATCTCAAAAGCCATCTAGTACAAAGGAGTGATCGGGACGTAACCCGTACATCAAGTTCAAAACTTAAATGTAAAGAAAATATGAAATAAAGGCTTAGTCTTCAGAACATTATGACTCACCAATCTTCAAACTTCAACTAAGAGATCTCTAGCCACGGAGATGGGAATCTGGAGCGTTAGACCCTTCGTTTGGGAGAATGTAGGCAAGAGTATGTATTAGAAAAAAATGTACCAAGAATGATAGCAATGCATATAGTATGAAAATCATGCTAAATGGACCTTTTCAATATATGCAATGACCAAGATAAAACATGAGATAAAAGAGTTAGAAAACATAAGTCATAAAAACATAGTCAATGCAAGCTAACATCTTTAAAACATTCGTGAGATACTCCTTGAAATAATCTTGATTCATTACTGTGGGAGGTTTACCTTTGACCGACATGTAAGACCATGCGAGCTATTAATATAGAATCTGGTGTCTACCCCACGCCGAAAAGAAGTCTTCTCATTTACCAAGGTAAGAACTATGAACTTCTAGCTTACGTGGACTTACTAGCTAATGTCTGTCTAGACAACCTATGGTGGCACATAGTTTATGGGACATAGGTAATTTCCACTTGTCCACTCGATACTAAGCATAAATCCCATGAAATATTGATTATTCTTAACTTTCTTTAACATTCATGAGACATACATAGTCGCCACTTGTCTTGTTATTCGTTAATTTTTTTTAACATCTTTCTAGCTTTAAGACAAGAAACAAACTGACCCTTAGGCTTAGAATTTCCCCTTTCCACTCTTGGATGGGTTTATTTGGAAACTGAAACTTGACTACACGGGTTCTACAATCAATAGAAGCATAACATGAATGCAGTCAATTCAAACCAAGAATAACATCAAAAGCTCTACAAGATCAACATGAGTGACTCTATGGGACAAGGAGACGAGACACTTTCTATAGACCCTTTTAGCCACAATAAAATCACAAACTGGAATAGAGATAGAAAAAGGATCTAACAACACATCCAGAAGAATATCAAACCTCATAGCCACATATGGTGTCAAAAAATACAAGGTAGAACCGAGGTCAAGCAAAGCATAAATATCAAGTTGGAGGACTTTCAACATACCGGTAACCACATCAGGAGAACCATCTTGCTCACGATGAGTCTTAAGTGCATAGAATCTATTTTGTTTTTGACTCCCACTAGAACAGGATGAAGGATTCGGTTGAGCCCGTCGATGATTATCTCCCTCATTCTTAGCAACTATGGGACAATCTATTATCTTGTGATCCATCTTATCGCAACCAAAGAAAACATTGGAACCGTCTAGACATCTACCCTCATGCTTCTTTCTACACTTAGCAGAAGTAGGCAATGAAGATCCACTACCATTTACTCCTTGGGGACTAGGGTTAGACACCCTATATTTGTTGAAGTTAGGAGGGGCATTGGAGGAACCTTGACCAAAAAAAATTTGTCAGAATGTGGAACAACCATGTCCATCGGACCTTGAGTGGGAGAAGTTACCATCACCAGTTTTGGCCCTCTTTGACTCCCTAAACCTTTCCTTAAGTTTCTCCTCTTCAATTTATTGAGCATGAACCATGATATGAGAAATGTCCATATCATTGATAAGAATTTCGGTACGACATTACTTAACCAACAAACTTACTCATTCTTACCCTAGGATCGACAATCATAGTAGGAGCATATCAATACAATTGTGTGAACCTAAAAGAATATTCATTCACACTCATGCTTCCTTGATGAAGGTTGATGAACTCAAGTACCTTTGCCTCCGTCATCTCTAAGGGAAAGAACCTATCAAGGAAAACAACTTTAAACTTTTCCCAATCGAGGGGACCCGCATCAACTACCCTCCATTCTTTCCATTAGTAAAACCAAACTTGAGCAACACCCTTAAGTTGTTAAGCGACCAACTCCACCTTTCGCACCGGCGTTACTCCCATGATCATCAAAATCCTATACACTTCATCGATGCTTTCTTGATGGTCTTCCTCGACCTTGAACCATGAAACTCCGGAGGATTCATTCTAGTGAGATCTCTCACTCTAGTTGACGTCAAACCCACATTTGGGTTCGCGGGGACCACAACTTCCCTATTAGCTTGAGCCGTCATGGCTAAATCCAACACTTGAAAAACAACCCTAAACTCCGTATTAGTCACTTGTTCGGCGAAAGGGTCAACCAAATCTTGAGGAGCTTGAGGAGAATCTTCTCTTTCCATATTATTTCCCGCATTCCTTCTAGCTTATGCCCTTCGAGTGGCCATATCTTGTAGAGCACCAGATAAGGATTAGGGGAGAGACATTATATAGTCAAATTCTATCGCACGACTTAAGAGTAATGAAATAAGAGGAATTTCCTAAACATTTTATAGCCTCTCATTCATAAATGTGGTGCATTTCACACTCATTAACAAGACTCTATTCGACATGGCTTATGAGACTTCCTAGGACCTTTCTAAACCTTGTGCTCTAATTACCAAGTTTGTAATGACCCAAGGTAGACCCTAGGTGTAATATGGCGTATAAGACCCCGAGAGGCCTCATACAAGCCACTTAGCATACATCATACAAGAGAATAGAAATCAAGAGACTTAAGAGACAATTTCAAAACATAAGAGTGTAATACAATAAAGCATAAGTCTAACAACGTCTCAAAAGACATCTAGTACAAAGTAGTGATGCGGACGTTACCCGTACATCAAGTTCAAAACAGAAATATAAAGACAATATGAAATAAAGGTTCGGTCCTCGGAACATGAAGACTCACCAATCTTCAAACTTCTATTAAGAGATCCATAGCCACGGAAATGTGAATATGAAGCGTCAAACCCTACATTTTGGAGAATGTAGATAAGAGTATGCGTTGGTACAAAAATGTACCAAGTATGATAGAGATGCATAAAGTATGAAAATCATGCTAAAGGGAACTTTTCATGATATGCAATGACCAAGCTAAAACATGAGATAAAAGAGTTATAAAACATAAGTCATAAAAATATGGTCAATGCAATCTAACATCTTTAAAACATTCGTGAGATACTCCTTGAAATAACCTTGATTCATTAGTGTGGGAGATTTACCTTTGACCGACATGTAAGACCACGTGAGCTATAGAGGTGTCCACTTACCAAGGTAAGAACCATGAACTTCTAACTTACGTGGATCCACTAGTTAATGTCTATCTAGACAAACTATGGTGGCACATAGTTTATGGGAGATGGGTAAGCGCCCCTTGTCCACTCGGTACTAAGCATAACTCTCACGAAATATATGATATAAGTCGCTTGTCTTATTCTTAGAATAGCTCCTTAACTTTGATTTATTTTAGGTGAGAAAAGCTTTCAACCTTAGAATCCGTTATGTGAGAAAATCTTTCACATTCATATATTGAGTAATTATGTGAGAAATCCTTTCATAACAATCTACCAACAACACAATCATTTATACTTTACTCTCAAAGCAACTTATATCATATATCATCAATTTCATAAGAACATGCATATTTCCATAATTCACCTTTCATTGTTCAAAACTCACTATCAATCATCAAAACCTAGAAAACATGGATTAAGCAAGGGTTCATGGGGATTCATCTTAAAAACATGGAATTACCTCAATTCATGCATAATAGTTCATAAAACAATCAAATAAATCAACATTGAAAGGAACCCATGACATAGAAGAAAACCCTAACTTCAATTGGGAATTTCTAAAAATTGGGGAATTTAGGAACTCTATGGAGGAAATGGCTTCATAGATGAAGACTATCATACCTTAATGCCAAAAGCTTGACTTCAATGGAGGAATATGAGACTTGACTTGAAACCCTAGGCTTCTTCTTCAACCTTCTCTAGAGAGAAATATTTGAGAGGATGACTTTTTCTTCTTTCGAGAATTTGAGAGAATGAATTGATTTGGAAGACTTTGGGGTTAACAATGTTTATATAGGGCTTCTAATAGAGGGCAAACCGACATAGTATTGGGCTAGAATAATTAGGAAAAGACACAAAAACTCTTTTAAAAAGTAAATATCGACCCCGTTGAAGGTGGGGACCTACGATCCGTGGGTCCACCTACAGGCCATCCTTTTCGACCATCGATGGGTTCAGAGACTATGATTTTTGGACCCCAACGATGGACCCATGTATGGTTCATGGGTCCACCTACATGCCGTACATGCCTAGTCGTGGGTCTCATATTTGACCCTAAAATTTCACTAAGGTTGGGACTCACCTACGAAACCTAACTACGACTCGTGCATTGGACAACAGATCGTCTTGGTGAATCGTTGGAAATACGCAAACTTTACACATTTTAGGAATCTGGACTGTCCAACCATGAGACAACCTACAGATCGTCTGTCAGTCCACGGTCTATGGGTGGATTCGTCTGTACTGGAACAATATCCTACAAAAGCGGTAATTTTTACCCTTTTTGAATCTGAGGTGTTATAGTTATCATTCTAATATTTAGATGGACCCTTTTGAGACGTTGTATGACAGGCAATGTAGATCTCTGATTAAATGGTTTTATTTAGCTGAGATGGATTCATTATATACAAACTTTCTTAAAGATGTTATGGAGCATGTTCATATGATCCAGGGTAGGCTCTTGACAGTCCATAGTCGATAGAAGAGTTATGCGAATCAGAGAGTTCAAGCCCTAGTGTTCATAGAGGGTGATCATGTTTGGCTCTGAGTGTCACCCATGAAGGGTGTGATGAGGTTCGGAAAGTAGGGCATGCTTAGCCCTAGATTCATTGGACCCTTTGAGAATTTGAGTCCTGTGGAGAGGTGGCCTATAAGTTGGTCTTACCGCCTAGTTTGTCAGTTGTGCATCCTGTTTTTCATGTTTTCATGCTTTGAAAGTACATGTTGGATGAGTCTCATGTACTTTCCTTTGATTCCGTTTGGTTGGGTCAAGACTTTTCTTTTGAGAAGGACCTAAAAACTATTTTGGATAGGTATGTTTGGAAGCTTAGGAACAAAGCGATTGCTTCACTGAGGGTGCAATAAAAGCATCGTTCAATCGGTGAGGCAACTTGGGAGACACGGTCTAATATGTGTTCCACATATCCTCAACTTTTTGAAGCTCCAAGTACTTTCTTTTACTTTATGTTCGAGGAAGAACATGGATTTTACTGGTGGATAATGTAATGACCCAGTCGGTCATTTTTAGAAAAATTCATGAATTTACCAGTTTGCCCTCCTATGATTGACCCAAAGTCTTCTATGATTGGGTTTTGAAAAGTTGGTTTTGAACTTTGAGTTAAAATTGAGAATTTGGTAAGTTTTGAGTTTGAAAGGCTAAGTTGTTAAGAAAGTGATTTTTGGTATCTTTTGGAGTTTTTGAGTGTCGGAATGGAATTCAGTTGATTCCATTAGTCTTGATATGTGGAATTAGAGTTGTGAGTGTATTTGGTTTCACATTTTGAGTCTTTTTGAGGATTTGTGGTTCGATGTTGTGAAATAGTGGAGCCTTTGGGTTGATTTTGATCATTATTTGGGGGTTCGAATACCCATATCAGAATTTTGAGAATTCCATTGGATTCGGGGGATGATTTTAGGTATAAGTGAGGTCTTGGTTGATTTTTGAAAGGTTCTGATCTTGTTTTAGCCTTTTTATGCGTTGAGTTAGTTTTTTTCTATTTTTCATGGATATTAGTCAAGGAGATCTCAGATTCATGTTTTGACAGTTCCATTGAGTCTGAAACGTCAAGTATAATTGATTTGCATATGTGGTTTGTATTCACGGGATTCCAAACGAATCTCGAGGTCTTTTTAGTGTTTTGAGAGTTGGTTGTGTTTTCGGGTGTTGTAGGCCTCGTTTTTGCAAAGGGTTGCTTAAGTGACCTCCGCTTAAGTGAAGGACATGTCGCTTAAGCGCCCTCTGCATTAGTGAATGTCGTTCGCTTTTATGATGCCCGAGATTTTTGCGGGATTCCGTTGCTTTCGCAATATCTGAGAGGGGTTTTGACCTTCCATTTTTGGGGTTAAGTGATCCATTTTCCATTTTTGAGCTTGGGGAACCCTTGGTGGCGATTTTGGGAAGGTTTTCTTGTTCTAAATCATTTGGGGTAAGCTTTTATAATCCTAAACCTTCATTTCCCTTTGATTATTTATGGATTTAAACATCTAAACATGAGATTTTGATTGATGAATGATGAGTTTTTTCAAGATCTCAAGTTCTTAGCTAAAATTGAGATTTTGAAATGATTTTAAGTCCTTTCTCAAAATGATTTTCTCTAACGAGTTCCTAAAGCCGTGACAAATGTTTTCAAGTATTAAATTTCATATTGAAACCTTACTTTCGGAATTGGGTTTTGTTTTGATTGATTCACTTTTCAAGAGATTTGATGTGGGTATTTTTGTTTCTAGAAATTTATTGTGAATACTTGCTTGTGTATAGATTGTGTGGCTTGGAAAGTGATTCAGAAGGGGAAGACTCAACTCTTAGAGTGAATATTGATTTATTTAAGGCAAGTGATCTCCTAAAACTTGTATTCTAGTATTATTTGTGTACTTCCTACGGTTCTTGTTTGTTGAGAGTAATGTGGATGAGGTGAAGGGTTTAATTGTCCACCTGATACATCTAATTGAATAAAAGGGAGTTGAAATGAAAAAGGCTATGTGATGAATATGATGATGTTGATTTCCTTATTGTGACCCTTGTTGATTGATTGATGAAATGCTTGAAAGCGTGAATGTGGACTTGAATGGTATGAATTGTTGTCTCTTCTGTGTGGCGTGATTTGCTTGTCTACATTGATTGTAAACACCGTGATGAGACATGTGATGATTTATGATGTTGAGGTCTTTACCGGCGAGTGTTATGATGCCAAGGTCATTTTCGACAAGTGTTTATAAAGCCAATGGGAAATGGTTTTGGCTAGTGATTTGATATAAAGTCGATGGTAAATGGTTTTAACTAGTGATTTGATATAAAGTCTATGGAAAATGGTTCCATATAGTAAGATTGTGTTGACGCGAAATGGTTTCGACAAGAGATTGATTATTGTGAAGTGATTCATTCGATACTTATGTTTGACTTGCTTGTTACTTGAGATTGATGTACTTGTTGTGTGTGACTGAACTACTTGACTTTGAGAATGACTTGATTCATTTAATTGTTGTTTGTGAATCTTGAACTATGGATATTGGGCCGTATGATCTGTGCATTGCAGAATTGCTAGGTTGAGCTGATTTCTGTGCATATTGTAGTTTGAGGAGGTTCAGCTGAAGTGTAAAGGGTATTTGATTTCTAGTTAGACGGCTTGTTTATTAGGTTGCTTGCTGGGTACTGTGTTGGTACTCACTCATTTCTTTTACACTTGTATTGGTACTGAGCCTGTTTAACGTGATCGCTCTTCTTCTCTTTTTTTGAGGCTCGTGAAGGACTTGAGAGGCAGTTGTTTGTCATCTCGGTGGGACCTCTTTTCCTTTTTTCATGCTTTGTTCTACTTGAGAAGAAAAGGCATTAAAGACTTGTATTTATCTTTCGAATTCTGTATTTTTATTAGTGGCTTGTACACATGATAAATATTTTGGGGATTTTAATGGACTGTATAAGTTTTCCGACTTTGTCTTGTTCTTGATTTATTGTTTTCCGTATTTTATTTTATTTTATTGGATTGAGGCTGACTTGTCTTGGTGGGAATATACAAGTGTCATCACGTCCGTTTTTTGTTCGTAACATTCACTTGGTCAGGTGAGGCACCTGATGCCTATCACACCTCCTAGGTTTGGAGTGTGGCATTGTGTTATTAAAAAGGTTCAACTCCTAGTTTGGGGTTTTGATATTATTACCACTTCTCATTCAATATTTTATTATCATATGGGTAGCGGCTAGATAGTGATTGTCCAATCATTGCATATTCTCCCTTTGACTAAATCATACACTTTAAGTTTACATTTTGCATTACAGTTAATGAAGATAGAATTTTGTGCTTTCTTAAAAGAAAATTAAGCTTCCTAAAGGGGTGCTAGTTCAATATAAACAATTATAAAAAAAAATACAACTCCATTTGCTAATACAGTTTTAATTAATTTACGAATTAAAAGGGTATTGATTGTGCTTCAAAAATAAGATGGGTGAATAAAGAACATAATTAACTCCATATCTAAATATTTGGTGTATAAAAGACACATATTATATATTTATTAGTTTGAGAGTAAAGCAGTTTGTGTTCGATAACTACAAGTGAAATTATAGGAAAAGTACATTAAATGTTATTTGCATGTCATAATAATAGTAAGACTCGAAGTTTGGACTCTTAAAAATAATTTAAGTGAACTCAGTCAACTTTCTTCTACATCCGTTATAACACAAATTGTCTTAGATACGTCTAAAAACTTTAAAGTGTTGTAATTTGATTATTATTTTTCAGTTACTTTCGCTATTTGATTCATATAATATGTATTTTCTATGGTTAAACAAGAAGACTTCTCTAGTTTTGTAATCAAACTTTAGATTCTACATCTTATTTCTTATGTCAAGATACACATAAATTTTTAAATTTTTAATTGTGTCTAATTAATTGAAATTTTATTAAAAAAATAGTTATATAATAAAAATTTACTTGTTTACTCTATTTAGTTTCTTATTAAATGCAATAAGATAGTAATACCTATGAATTGTTGAATAGATTTACATATTTTCTGAACATGCACTAGAGGCTCAAAGATAAGATAATATTTAGGCCAATTCCAATATAAATTTTGGTGGAACTTTTTATGATTTTTTCCTCTGTAATATCTAAAGAATATAAAACGATCTCAAAGAAAAATAGACAAATGAAATGAAACTTCTAATTCGTTGTCATAATAAAAGCATTTATTACATATGAAATTTAGGTCCTCAATTGGACTGCAAGAACTACAAACTTAAACATGATAACTCTTTCTCCATTCACAGAATGGTACACATATATCAAAGAACTAAATAGTTTTAGGCAAGCTTTTAGCAAGAATCTATGGTATGAATGAGTTCCCTTTTTTGGGGACAAACTTTCGCATCCACACATGCTTCCCATGGATATTAAATTTAGCTTTGGAATCATCTTTGAGAATAAACTCAATAATTTCAGGCATAACAAATACGATTCGAGCATAAAGAGCCTGTTCATGAGACTTCACCTCCTGCATTAGAATGTAGTCAATGCAGTCTCCAAAATATGGTTTAAAGAATTCCCTGATTTCCCATTCAGCAACAGGGTAGCCTTTGGAGAAAGTAACAAACATGGTCCGTTCTTCATCTGGTACATTGTGTCCCTTCATCCTTAAATAAGACATGTCACATCCATTTCTTAACTGAGAAAATCTTTCAATTAAAGATGAATCACCGGGAGGTGGCACCATTGACATATTTCTTTCCATCAAGGTTTGTTCAAAACTTATTTTCAAAGCTTTTTCCATAATATCTAGCAATGCATTGAAACAAACCTCATTTACAATCTTTCTTATCCCACTTGTTGCACTGTCCCGATTTTGATGGAAAAATAGGAGAGATAATCCCTTTTTAGTGAGGTTTTGAGTTAGAAAAATATCACTTGCATAAGTTGAAGACAGAAATCGATTGTTCTCAATGCATTTGAGACATGTTGCACCCTCATCAGCAAGTTGATTAATTAAAAAATGAGGTAAGGATAATATCTTGTTGATAACATCCTTGCAACGACATGTTCTCTCCAACCAAATCCACAATGCCAATGTTTGCATTGATTCAAAAGGATCACGTAGGAGGTCAATAACTAAGACATAATAAAGTGTTCTGTCAATCTTATGAAAAAGTTTGAATTCCTCCTTAGTGATTTGAAAAGTTGTATCAGCCATACCAACTCACGTTTTTAGTGAAAAAACCTGATAATATAACAAATTAAATTAGAAAATATTGAGATGAAAATGCATCCCTAATTATACTCGACATATAATTATACATTTGAAAACAAAAGAAGAGAAATCGATTAACAAGATTATAGTATGAATAAGACAATTGTGATCCGATTAAAGATTCAACTCTTGTGTTGTAAGGTAACGAACAAAAATCTTGCGATAAAATCAATGAAGAATGAAAATAAACTAAAGGCAAAATTTCTACGAGGATTAAAAAGGATCATTCTTGGAACCTATAACTCAATCAAAGAGGGGATTCCAAGAACATGTTGAGGATTGCACATTTTCACCTATTTAGAGATTTAACCAGATCTAAAATCAAGTAAAGTTTAGGCTACATAAAAGGATAAAAGAACAAACCAAATGGTAACGTCAAGAGAAGATTGTTCTCAAGAACTCAACTTGATATATAACTTGACAACCCAATCCAACCTATTTATAGATGAAAAATATTTACTGGGCAACGGTCTAATGAAGTTGGTATTATCTCTATTCAACCAAAATAAAGGAAAGTAATTACAATTTTGAAAGCATTTACAAAAGAGTCTTGAGTAATAATTACAACTTTGGAAGTATTTACAGGAAAAGTCTAGAGTAGTAACTACAACATTGAAATCATTTATGAAAAAAACTCTTGTATGAAAAATTGTAATTAATGCACCTTTATAGAAATCATATTGAGAGAACTTCACACATGTCATGTACAAGAAATGGTGAGAACATAAAATATCAAGACTACCTAGACTTGCTTACGTAATCTCGAAATACAAAAAGACGTAACACTTTCTCTTCTACTTATGAACGAACTTTGTTTGGTTAACATAGAGAGAAATCATTATAATGAATACAAGTATTTAGAACAACTTGATATATTAATAAATAATTTGATATGATGAATATACTTCACATTCTACGACAGTCACCTTAATGAATCATATTTTTTTTTTTTTAAATGGTTAGATAAAATGAATTTTGTCAACTCTAGTATAAATTAAGGTAGAACCACTATGGTCGAGTATTCAAAATCATAGTTCAAAAGAGACTACTACTAATTATTTTAATAAAACAGATCATCCCTTGTATCACAAACTTCTAGAATTATGTTCTATGATTACTCATACCTGTCGAAAGACAACAAACATGCAATATATTTTTGTGATTTATCAAAAATTCAACATATTTTATGAATAATGACATATTTGCTCTTAGGAAATACATTATTTGTTGTGAAATTACTATGTGCGCAAATGTTAAAACTGTTTGTCCTTGACATAATTTGTTTAGTGGTGAAATTCAAAGTTTGTGTATTTACTACTCTTTCAAAATGGGGAAGACAGTAGTTCAACACTTCTGTATTATTCCTCAGATAATTATTAATGTTCCTCCATAGAAGAAGTTATCAACTTTAGTTATGTTATCACCTAACTTATCTAATAGAAAGTATGTCATTTAGTTCATACCCTCAAGTTTATTTCCTTGATTGGAAAAACCTTATAATTAGGTTTTTAAAGATATTTCATGATCCAAATTTTAATATACGATGTGGTTTTCTTGCAATGATGGTAACACCTCACAAAATTCTGCGCTTAAGATCTGAATCATTCATGGTAAGTATATCATCTTGGGTCGGGTGATGTCTTAATAGATCATGTGTTTTAAGGTACATTTTCAAGTGTATGAAAGGTATCATATGTGGTTTAGGATCATAGCAGGCCTGTAGAACTAAGTCAAGTTTATATTTATGTCGGCTAAATTTTGCATGTGTTCATGCATGGGTTAATTTCAAACAATCATATCTCCCATCATATTAAGAGTTAGAGTTAGTGGTCCATGACCTATCAAATTAAAGGTCTATGAGTCTTCTTTTTAACTCTCCTAAATTTGCATCAATTGGAGTTCGGAATAGGAAGTTATGGTTGTTTCGATGATGACACCTGTCAATTTGGCAAATCAACAAGTAGTTCAGCGTATCGCCAAATTGGCCCCATAACCTTCAAAAACTTTCATTTTAGCAATCTGAAGCCCCCTTTTGATGATCTGCTGAATATTTTAGCGGTGAGACCTCTAGATCACCGATTTAGGTGATAAAACTCATTAAAAAGTCATTTTAATTGACTTTTCAAGTCTTCTTATGTCCAAAGATGGGTATTCTTGACCTTTTACCCTCAATTAACTACACTAAGTCTATCTTATAACCTAATAACCTCCCCATTCACGCCTAACGCTCAGAAAATTAAATTCAGTATGTTCTAAGTTCTCTGAAGCAAGAAACTGGGGTTCTTCACCTTCAACCTTCAGTTCAGGAATTTCAACAACTATGTTCATTCTAGGTATGTGAGATTTCATCAATGGGTGTCCTTTCACCTATTAAATACCAAACTAAACTCAGTTCTTAAGTATTTCACTACTATGACATCTCAGATTTTATGAAAACATGAATGTCCTTTTATTTTAGTCTATTCTCATGAATACATATTTTTACACATGATTTAGTGTATTTACTAGAAGTATGTTTTATAAACCCTCCTAATAATGATTTTTCATATTTCTCTATATTATGTTATTTTGAATGTCATGTTTTCTTCAGAATACATAAATTGTTATGTTTAACTTTATACTCAGTTTATCAGTCCTACATATTTTAAGATGGTTTTAGATATAATATCTTTCATTCAATCTCAGACATCAGAGTTTGTGGATTTCAATGTTATTAGTTAAGAAGACCATCAGGGTGATTTACGATGAAGTATACTTTTAATAGTATTTTTAGATAGTATATGTATATTGTTAGACTTAGTATTTTTATGATTCAAGATTTAGAATTTAGGTCCAACCTTCTATAATCCTTTTAAAATAACAGTTCTGATACATTTTTATGCATTTTATTCTAGCCATATCATATATTATGTATACTCACAAGTCTCACGCTTCCTAAATACATGACTTTTATATATGTGTACTATTATCATAATCAAGAGTGTCAACTCATAATAGTAAGATACATGACAGATATGTGATGAGTCGAGGATTTCGACTCATTTAGAGTTAAATATTCAGAGTTTTAGTATCCTTAAAGCCTATTTTATGGTCTAAACTGATGTTAAAATGCTAATTTGCAGCAATGAAGGCAAAAGAGCAAGGCAAGTAAATTATCGGGCAAAAAGGAGAGAAAAAGTTAAAAGAACTGAAGAAAAGCAAGGTTGATGCTCGCCAAAGCCACTCGGCGTGTCACCGAATGGCTCTTCAACTCGCCAAAAGTCACAGCAGGCTAGCCCTTGGACAAAGCCAACTCAATGAGCATATTGATGTTTCGGCGCTTGCGAAGCGCCGAATGGATTAGCGATGGAGGTTTTGATCGCCTAAAGTCACAGAAGGGATATGGTGAAAAGCTAAGACAAGAAGGCGATGGAAAGGATCACTCGGCGCATCACCAACCTGGTCGGCGAATCCTGACTTATTTCACTGAGTGGCTTTGAAGTTGAAAATCTGGGAACGTATAAATGCAATTTTCAAAAGAAGAAAAACAAGTTCTGGAGTTCTGTAGTTTTTGAGAGTTCCCACATTGTCCAGTTCTGGATTCTTGATCCCTAACATTGTTCTTTAACTTTTTGAGTAGAGAATTAGGTTTTATTTGATTTGGAATTCAATTTAAGCATTTTGAAGACTTGTGGATTGTTGCCCAAGTTGACGGAAAACATAGTTGGTAACTATTTGTTGCTCTTTATTATGTGTGGCTAAAATTCCCATTCCTGGGGGTGTGATTATGTGATTGAATGCTTCAATTAGCTTATGAGTGTTAGTATTTACTGATTTGATTGTTGATTTGAAGTGGGTTCAATTGATAGTTGAGTTTTAATTGATGAATTATAGTTGAAAACACAATTCTAGTCAAGAATTTTAAGCTTGCTTGAGAAAGAAGTCTTAGAGTTAAAACTATAGATTGATGATTATAGTGATTGGGTTATTGCAGACTTAGCTTGAGAAAGTGGGTCTTAATACAATCCTACTAATCTAGCTTAAAAAAGTAGATTGATTGAGGTATTGGGATGTTTATATGTGTTATGCTTGTATAGCTATATTCATGATAGTTGATTGAGAAATGACTATTACACCTAAAGCCTAGCCTACCCACTTAGATGCAATAATTTCTAGTAAATAATAATCACCCATTATGCGAAATTGACATTCAATTGATCATACTCCCAAGGACCCATCTCTATTTGTTTATTTCCGATTGTTCGTAGTTGTTAATTGTTCACTCAAATCCCTCCATTTGACATTAATTGTCAAGCCCTTACCATTTACTTTTTGGTTTCGAAAATGTCTACACCTACAAATGATTAGAACAACATTTCACTTCGTAATTAAAATTTTAACTGTATTACTCCCTGTGGGATCGAAAATGTCTACACCTACTTGATTGCGATCGCCTACACTTAGAATCGGATGAAATGTAGTTGAGCGTTATTAATATACCATCAATGCTTTTGAACATTTTTCCCAAAATAAATTTCCCAATTAGTATGGTATTCAGAATTTCATCAATGATCATGGATACATGTGTTTTTTTTATAAAAGAAAGGTCCACAAGTAATAAGGCAGTTAGGTATGACATCTATGATTATAAATAAAATTTGCAGGAGCTATCAGTTATGTTGAGTAGGGAGTAGTACTTAGCACCGAGTTAGACTAAAGTCAATATACCTAAGTCCTATAACTATGTGTCACTGTAGGTTTATTTAGCCTCTAGCGGACATATGCTTTCAGTTTACTAGTTCCACATCATATTAGATCAGATCAGTCTCTACACACTGACAAGCTATATTGAACTCTTTTTTATGGGGATTATACATCAAACTCCACGTTTATCTCACATGATTATATGTCAATTAATAGTATCTCCCATACTCCAGTCTTTCAGATTCTGCGTGATTATATATTTACTAATTTCAGCTGTACCACTTATCAATTGCATGTCAATTTGCTTAGTCATTGTATAATTTCATGTTATTCAGCTTAGTAAAGTTTTTTCATGTTTAGTTATTAGTTTTATCATGCATGTCTCGTATACTTAGTACATGTAAAGTACTAGCCGCAAACTTTTTGTGTTATGTTATTTTATAATATAGATTTAGACGTTCAGTATCCAGCTCGCAGTTAGTACAATTTTTTGTCAGCATAGCAGAAGTGTTGGTGAGTCTTCATCATTCGAGAAAAATCTTTATTTTATGTCCTTTGATTTGTGTTCTAATTTTCCGACAGCTAGAGTTTGTCGGGGATTTTTCCCAGCAACTCATCATAGTAGAGGCTTTCAGACATTCAAACAATTGGTAGTTCTCAACTTTATGTTATGTTCAGATGAACTCCCTTTTTGAGTATTATGTTTTATAATTCAGACATTATATATTTTTCAATATATGATTTCCTGCCCGGAGGGATATGGAAACATTGAATTCGCCAATTTGCGAACTTTTCTTTGATTCTTGACACATGTCATGCTGGATTTGAAGAAATAGAAATGAAAGTCTAATTCCGCTAGAGAAAGTTGAATATGAATTAAACCAAAGAGGAATTTTTGACTCAAAAAAACTCAGCTTTCACATTATTTATTTTTAGTTTTTATTTATATAAATTTTAGTGTCATACCATACCATGGGTTAGCTTGGGATCACTTCTGACTCTAAGCATTGTGTTACGAATAGGGTAGTCTCAGATTGTGATAACGATGCAGGTACAAGTTACAACTGAGGTAAGAGCAGATACATGCTTTCCATGCAACATGCATCGAAACTTCAAAACATGTCGTATATTATCCATTTTTCCTCAAACAAGTGTTTGGGTTAATACACGCAAAAATAATAATTCTTTCTTGATCCAATTTAGAAAAAATCTTAAAACCCCTCCAAGCTATTTATGTTCAATATTTTTGTAACTATTAGGAAAGACTCTTTTAGGGATGAATACTTCCACCTAGATGGTGAAATTTGAATGAGTTTCATAAGTGAGTTTACTCTCAACTTAAAATATTTGTTTGTTTATTTCACAAACTATGTTCTTGTTGGCATCTAACCTAGTTCCTGGTAATTTTTACCTTATCAGAAAGAATTTTTAACATTTCATGACACCTATGCCATGCCAAATCATTTTGACAGATTTGTTAAGATAGTAAAATAATGCAATACATTCAACATGCATGCCCAGAGGCAATTTAGGAAAGTCATACATTACAAGGATGGTAAGAAACAATTGGTGATTTTCTATTATGGTGGGTAAACATTTTCGTTTAACTGTCTATAAATTTATTTTCCAATATCCTTAAAAAGTAATATAAGAAGATCTATGGTAAGTGGTAAATCTTACGTTTACATGTGGCATAAGAGCTTGGATATTTGAACAGCCAATCCTATCAAAAGATTAGTTATTATATATTATATGTTGCTACCATAGTTATGATTTCTGCCTTTGCATGCTGATGAAGAGAATGAAAATCTTTAGATTTTTCCTTATCCTAGTGACTTGGGGCTAAAACCTAAATTCATATGTGCATGTTGGAAAAATATTTAAAAGAACTTGAACTTAGTGGCAAGAAAGCATACTATTATTGTTATTTGGGATAAGACACAATTACCCCCTAGACTATGATCAAAATCCCAGAGACATACCTTAACTAAACTAAGGTCCTATTACCCCCTGAACTCATTTTTTGGTAATTTTGTACACCTTTTGGCCTACGTGGCACACCCCATGACTCCACACAGTTGAGGTGCATGAGAGTTATTTGGATGCCACGCAAGCCAAAAAGGTATACAAAATTACAAAAAAATGGGTTCAGATGGGTAATAGGACCTTAGTTTAGTTAAAGTGTGTCTCTGGGATTGTGATCATAGTCTAGTGGTACTTGTACTTTATCACTTGTTATTTTCTAAAAGGAAGTCTATGAATTTGTCAAAATACTTTCAAGATTATTTTGAGTTGTCCTTGTACATCCAACAAGCCAAACACATCTAGTTGTTGTTGGGTGACTTATGTCTATATTTGTATATTGTATACCATTATTATGAGTGACAAATAGTCTATGAGACTCAAGTTCACTCATAGCGCATATTAGTGTAAATGGTATCACATGTGAACCAGGCTCATGCATCACATCTTAAGGAAATGTTACTCCATTGAGATATATTTCCTTACCAAATAATTCTAAGTTGTTGATAAATGATTGAATTATTCTGCTCATTCTCTATTTATATAAAAATATTACGACTATCATAATTTAAATCGTTATTGCACCCATTATAATGGATTTCTCTAACTAAAAATAGTCATCAAATAAAGGAGCAGTTAGTTGAATCAAATGATGAAAGTGAAAAACTAGATCAAATAAGTTTTCTGTCTATTTTGAGTTTGTAAGTTGAGATTCAAGTTGTTACTTACTTTACTAGTCTTATTTCTAATTGCGTACTAGTAGTGGTGTAGGTAAGACTTGTATGTTTAATAGATTAGAGTTTATAGTCTTTGAAGAGATATATTTAAGTAAAGTATTTAGTTGAGGTACAGTGAGTTAGTCCCCTAGACTAATCAATTGTAATCTGAAATTGTTCTTTGAAGCCTGGTGAACATTTGTTGAAAATCCTACTCAAAGTAGGTTGTGATTTTTACTTCCTTGAGTCAGGACGTTTTTCACAATAAATACTCTTATATCCTTACTATTATTGCTGTTGTTACGTTTCTCTTACTTGAGGAACCACAATCCTTCAGTTAGTAATACTCTTCAGCTATATCAAGAGTATTAGATTGGTTTAATGGTGTTTGTTTCTTTGTCAATTACATATAAAAATAGAAATCATGTTTAAATCTATAAAGGTGTTTGGTTCAACTTTATGTTTGGACCATTATGATCACAGTTATATGATAAAGCAATCTGTTGAAACAATTGGTCATTAAAGTTTTGTAACATAATTGAAAGTAAAGAAGGGAGGGGGGTGAATTAAAATTCCTTCAGTCGACTTCCTGTGATAGCCAGTCGACTCACCTACAAGTTAGTACAGAGATAAACAGTAATAATAATTTGCAATAAGTAAATGACACATAGAGTTTTATACTGGTTCGGATCATCAATGTGGTGCCTAGTCCAGTCTCCTTGGGTTTCAAGGGTTTCCTTAAGAGCTTTGAAGTGAGCTTGGTGGTACAACTTTTCTTGTGACTTGATCCTGTTTGATATGCAAATCAGATTTCTATCTTGACACTGCCTCTACTTGTAAACCTACACTCAAATTCTTTCTTTTTCTTTTCTTTTCAATTGTATCACTCACGTGTTTACAAAGCTTTATGAAAGAAAAAGAAAGTTGTTTGATAAGCTCAAGTGAAGTTACGCACTTCATACTATAGTCTAGGGTAGATTATATAGTCATCGACCCATACTCTTGTAAGGAAAATCCCAAGGGATTTATCTCAATCAAGGATGATTGAGAGATTCCTTGATTGAGGCGATTTTGCTGATCCATGTCCACATTAGATATGTGCATGGTAAATCGTTTTCTCTATTCTTCTTGGCTGGCTGGTTCAATTATTTCCTTGTATGATCAGTAGACTTCTAATCCTTGGCTTGACTCACGATTCTTCCCTTTCTTGATAACTTGATTCTGTTTGAGGATTTGATTTGATAATCTGCTTGATTTCGTCTTGTCAATCAAGGTGTGCCTTGATTGAGTTGGTTGTTGGATTTAGGCCATCTGTAAGGATATTCTAATTTCTTAGATTGAGGTTTTCCTTTCTATCAATTTTTGTGATGATCAATCAATTATATCTTTCCATCTTGAGGTCTTCTGCACAGATCATTTTCTTTTTGATTTTGTGGCCTGTGAGAATTGGGATCAATGTGTTAAATGTCTATTTTCAAAATCAACTAACTCTAAGGAGTTAACAATCTCCCCATTTTTGATATTGACAACTTGATCACAATTTAATAAGCAGTATGTAGAGTCAAGTATACTTCCCTGATAGAAACTATATGTGAACTCTGTAGCCCCCCCTGATTCTGAGGCGCCAATGTACATTGTAGCTCCCCCTGTCTTAGAGAATAATATGGAAGACAAGCTTTCTTCCCCTTTTGTCATAATAAAAAAGAACATAGAAACGCACACTAGATATAAACAAGCAAAAGAAAACAGAAGATATTAGAGGTCAGAGAGACCTATATCAGCAGTCCAAGAGAGAGGGGGACAGACCCCCATTGAAAGTTAGGCAAAAAAAATAGTTAAAAGACAATAAGTTCGAAACGCATGAATCAACGATCACCCAAAAAGTACTTGAGGGTGTTGATTACTTTTCCACAAAATGGGTTGTAAGAGCGTTCCACATTGCGAGAGAGACTAGAGTATGAAGTCTGGACGATAATTGCAAGATCATTGTTAGACGAGCTGACTCCACTCTTAAGAGAGTCAACTTGTTTAACTAATCGGTTGACAGTGGAGATTGCTTCCTGTTTGATTCCTATCATAGCAATACACAGTTTACCTACATCAGTACTTGTGTCTTTCTGTAGATGAAAGATATTTTCCATAGCATCGTGGAGAGTCTCCAAGCCACGTTCTACTACTAAAAGTTGAGTTTTGACTTCATTATTGTCTTGCAACAGAATAGCGGCAGAATCTGGAGAAAATTTTGAAGGCTTGAGAGTCTCAGCTCGTGCCTTAACCGAGTCCTTTTTGACCCACTTGTCACCAACCTGCACATACCCCATACTAGAAAAAGTGTGATAATCAAAAGTAGCATTTATAACAATGGGAGTAAACATAGAGAGATCCACAAGGAGATCCACCAGAATCCTCGATATGAGTAGACCATACCGCAGACTTGCAGAGGCATTCCTATCTTCAGCACTTTCCCACATGTATTCCTTGAACCATTCTGCCCAATTTATGCGGTATTTCCTAACCAAATAGTAGAGAACAAACACGTCTCGAGTAGAGATATTACTCAAAGAGCCTTTCCTAGGAATAAGAGTTGTGGCCACAATATGCGCCAGTATACGATTTTCAAAACAAAGAAACAATGCCCCAAAGTGAGAGATATCAGAGTCCGGTTCAGCCATGGCTCTCTTCGCACCTTCTAGAGAGACCTCAAAGCCATCAGGCTAAGTTCCGTTCATATACGGAATCAACCTAGAGAACTTAGTACCAAAAATATCTTTGAAAAACAGGTCATTTATAATAATGCGATTTCCCAAGACTAAAGTCTCTAACTCACCACTGTCAGGAGATATGCGAAGATTCGCATAGAAGAGTCGAACAGCCTCTTCGAAAAGTTCAAGATCACACAAGATGAAAAACAGGGATAATTTCTGAACTTTGAGATATGAGCTTACCGGGCAGAGAGAGTCCTTTAGCTGACTAAGGTTGACAACACGGTCGGGAACAATGGGACGAGATTTGAAGATGTCATACTTGTGCTTCTGTTCGATACCCCAGAATCGTTGCATGTCTGCTTGCGAGAGAGATCCCGTCACAAGAGGATGATGCTTCTTTGAAGCTTTCTGTTTTGATGTAGATGCTCGCTTCTTTGAGGAGACAGACGGAGAAACCATAGATCCTGCAGATGAATCAGAGGAAAGAGACAAGATGTCCACTTTGAAAGAGCTCGAAGGGGCGGAGGGTTTTTGAGAGGTCATGGAGCGAGTTCTAGTCATGGTAGGGTAAAGAGAGAAGAGAAAAGAGGAATGAATAAATAGAACAGAGAAGGGGAAGGAGAAAAGTCTAAGAGAAGGAAGACAGGGGACAGAAATGAAAGGATTTGACGGGAGATATAAAGAAGCGGACAAGACGGTAGCAGATCATAATTACAAAACATCAAAAACAAGGAAAGACATTAAACGCATAAGGAAAATAAATAATTAAGGTAAAACACGGAAAAAGAAAAACACATTTAGAAAGGAAAAAAAATAATTAATGCATATAATACCAAGGCGATTTCTGAGGAAACAGAATCTTTCTTCAAGAAGAGGTTTAGTAAAGATATCAGCTAATTGATTTTCATAATCTACAAACTTTAGAGAAAAATCGCCATTTTCAACATGATCACGAATAAAATGATGGTTGATGTCAATATGTTTAGCCTTGGAATGATGCACAATATATTTAGAAAGGATAATAACACTAGTATTATCACAAAAAAATAGAACAACTTCATAAGAGAGATCACAATCAAGTAGTTGATGCATCATCCATAAGATTTGAATACCACAGCTTCCAACAGCTAAATATTTAGATTCCGTGGTGGATAGAGCAACCGAGGCTTGTTTCTTGCTGTGCCATGAGACTAGAGATTGTCCCATAATTTGGCACGTTTTGCTAGTACTTTTTCGATCATTTTTGTCACCTGCAAAGTCAGCATCTGAGTAGCCAATTAAATCAAAATGAGATGAGTGAGGGTACCAGAGTCCTAATTCGGTAGTGCCAATCAAGTAGCAAATAATTCGCTTTACTACAGTAAGATGAGATTCCTTTGGGGCAGCTTGAAATCTTCCGCACTTACATACGCTATACATGATGTCTGGTCGACTAGCGGTGAGATATAGTAGTGAGCCAACCATTCCGCTATACATTTTTTCATCCACATCTTTTCCAGGTGCATCTGTTTCGAGGCACGTGGAAGGACTCATGGGGGTACCAAATGCTTTTCCTTTTTCGAGTCCAAACTTCTTTATTAGCTCCTTGGTGTACTTGGTTTGACTAATGAAGGTTCCATTAGTTGACTACTTAATTTGAAGTCCGTAGAAGAATGTGAGTTCTCCCATTAGACTCATTTCGAATTCACCTTTCATTATATTTGCAAAATTCTCACACAAAGAAGGGTTAGAACTTCCAAAAACAATATCATCAACATAAATTTGAACTATAAGAATGTACAAGCCAGATATTTTAATGAAGAGAGTTGTATCAATTTTCCCCCTTTGAAATTATTTTGAAGTAAAAAAGAGCTTAATCTTTCATACCAAGCTTTTGGAGCTTGTTTGAGTCCACAAAGAACTTTGGATAATTTATAAACAACATCAGGACAAGAAGGAATTTCAAGACCGGGGGGTTGTTTGACAAAGAATTCTTCTTTTATAAAACCGTTTAAGAAAGCACTTTTTACATCCATTTGAAAAAGTTTGAAGCGTTTGAAGGATGCAAACGTGAGCAGAATTCGAATAGATTCTAACCTTGCCACCGCAGCAAAAGTTTCATCGTAATCAATACCTTCTTGTTGTGAATAGCCTTGAGAAACTAGCCTTGCTTTGTTTCGAGTAACTTTGCCATGTTCATCTAGTTTGTTTCGAAATAACCATTTGGTTCCGATAACATAGCAATTCTTTGGTCTTTCTATGAAAGTCCACACTTGATTTCTTTCAAATTGATCAAGTTCTTCTTTCATCGCTTGTACCCATGACTCGTCTTCCATAGCTTCATTTATTTGCTTGGGTTCCATTAGAGATATTAGGGCAACAAAAGCTTGTTTTCTGAGGGAAGATCGCATCTGAATTTTATCATCAGGTTTCCCGAGAATAAAATTTTCAGGATAACTAGCATTGTGTCTCCATTCTCTTGGAGTATTGGTTTTGAGGATACAAAAAATCCTGAATCTGTCTTTCCAGTGAGAGTAATGTTGTCCATTGAAGTATGATAGTTAGTGTGAAGAGTGTCCATCTTGATGTAAAGCTCTGGAGGTCTGATAGTGTGCCATTTTGGATCTTTGCTCACGTGTGGTTAAACACTGAATTAATGAGACCTGCTCTGATACCAATTGAAAGTAAAGGGAGGGGTGAATTAAAATTCCTTCAGTTGAATTCCTGTGATAGTCAGTCGACTCACCTGCAAGTTAGTACAGAGATAAACAATAATAATAATTTGCAATAAGTAAATGACACATAGAGTTTTATACTGGTTCGGATCACCAATGTGGTGCCTAGTCCAATCCCCTTGGGTTTCAAGGATTTTCTTAAGAGCTTTGAAGTGATCTTGGTGGTACAACTTTTCTTATGACTTGATCCTGTCTGATATGCAAATCAGATTTCTATATTGACACTGCCTCTACTTGTAAACCTACACTCAGATTCTTTATTTTTCTTTTCTTTTCAATTGTATCACTCACGTGTTTACAAAGCTTTATGAAAGATAAAAGAAAGTTGTTTGATAAGCTCAAGTGAAGTTGCGCACTTCACACTAAAGTTTGGGGTAGATTATATAGTCATCGACCCGTGCTCTTGTAAGGAAAAACACAAGGGATTTATCTCAATCAAGGATTATTGAGAGATTCCTTGATTGAGGTGATTTTGCTGATCCATGTCCATATTAGATATGTGCATGGTAAATCATTTTCTCTACTCTTCTTGGCTGGCTGGCTCAATTCTTTCCTTGTATGATCAGCAGCTTCTAATCCTTGGCTTGACTCACGATTCTTCCCTTTCTTGATAACTTGATTCTGTTTGAGGATTTGATTTGATAATCTGCTTGATTTCATCTTGTCAATCAAGGTGTGCCTTGATTGATTTGGTTGCTGGATTTAGGCCATCTATAAGAATATTCTAATTCCTTAGATTGGGGTTTTCCTTTCTATCAGTTTCTATGATGATCAATCAATTATATCTTTCCATCTTGAGGTCTTCTACATAGATCATTTCCTTTTTTATCTCGTGGCCTACGAGAATTGCGATCAATGTGTTAAATGTCTATTTTGAAAATCAACTAACTCTAAGGAGTTAACAATAATTGTGAATATTATATAAATATTGCACTAATGTATGCATTTAAGGTTATATAGTTTGTTTGTTATGATAATAAACAAACAGGACAATTTATGGATTACACAAACAAAAATGTTTATACTTATTTTATGCATGTATGAAAATTTATAGTTTGTTAGTCATTAATGTTAGGGATGAAAAACTGGGTGGGTGAAATGGGGCGGGGTAGGTCAAACCCATATAAAACCACAAAGGTTTTACCTCGCTTAACTATAAGAACCTTCCAGTCATTTTCACCTTTCTACAATCTTTTTAGCATTTAGAGCATTCCTTTAATTACCCCTAGTCATAATGACTTGGTGAGACTAACAGTTCAGTCACCTGGTCATTCGTTTGGTTTGTACAAGTTTCTATGTTTTGGAACTTTTAAAACTTGAACGGTTGACTTCAATCAAAAGTTAAGATAGATGGTCGCATAAGGCAATTCTAACAATTGTGTTAGCTCTAGAACATTGAGTTTGATCTAGAAAGACATCCATGTAGAAGTTAGCTTAAAATGGAGTTTGAGTGTTGGACTCACTGTTCATCAATACAACCTTGGTTGAAACTTATGACATATCCATTTAGTCTAAAATATCGAATTTGATAGGTTAGTATATCTCATTTGCATGTATAGGGTTCCGAACCAATCTTGAGCACCCGAGAAGAGTCCATTGGGATTTGGCTAAATTTTCGAGTGACTCGTACTCGTGCAACCTCTTTTGCAGACCGAGTATTGCTAAAGAGGTCTCTGCTTTACCGACTAGGGGTACGCTTTAGCTGGCCAGTCGATTTAGCAGTCCTGACTTTGCTTAACCGGTCGCTGCTTTAGCGAGCACAACTTGTTGTAGGGTAGTCAACCTATGTCTAGATAGCTTTAGTGGGATGTGCAACTTTTTTATGCCTCTTAAGCAGCCAAAGTGATTGCTTTAGTGGTACTTGCAGGTAGTTATACCCATTTTGTTGGGCTTTTTCTCTTATGTTGAAATCAATTATAAGATCTTTAGACCTTCAAATTGAGTGTTTTCTATTTCTTCTTGCGGGGAATTGGTAGAGCTTCATTTTGGGACCTTCAGGAAGTGTTGTAGGTCCATTTCAAAGGTAAATTCTTGCTCCCAGGACCTTTACTTGCCCTTTAATGGTACTCTTGGTGCTTTTTTTTTGTGAAATTGTTGCATGAGATGATTTCTTTATTTTTTAAGCATGAATTGTGTCCCATTTTGGAAGACAAGTTTAGTAAGGTTATTAGGACCTTTTGACGGATTTAATTTCAGGATTCACGATGTATGTCCCGTATTCCCATTTTGACTTAATTTTTGGGTCCATTCAAATTGTTGTATTTTTGGTGCAAAAATATTCATTTTGACATTGTGACCTTATTTTTTATAGCATGGCAGTGATGAGAGGATTTTCAGAAATGTCCATTTTTACGTTGTGATACTATTTTTGATAGCATGGCAGCGATTGGAGACCTTTCATAAGGGGAAAGATCCAAAATCGTGATTTAGAAATGTATATGATCTACATTATAGTAGGTTGTGGCTTCCTAGTCTTTGATTGAGCTTACAAATGTAAATTCATGTTGAATTGCTCGAATTGGGGTTCGGTTTGTAGTTGATCATGCTCATTTATTAGAAAACATGCATTAGGTGTTTCTCGAGATATTTTGGGAGTGCTAGTATGTTTATGTTTGTTTTATAATCATGCCTTGCCTTGTGGTTATCATTCGTTATTGTTATTAGCTTGTTGTTGGCCTTAGCCTAGGCTTACGCTAGAGATTGTGTTAGACTCGTGTGTTAGAGTCTGTAGTCCGTACAATTGTTCCCATGTTACTTCAGATAACTTAGCTCCCTATAGAATGATATATCAGGGTTGAGCCTGGTAGTGTGATCCTTAGCTAGGCAACAACTAAACTATTATGACCTTTTCGTCCATATTTATGTTTTCATGGGCTATTTCAAGCTTTGATGGGCTATTTGGGGTTAATTCTTTGTATTTGGAGCTCAAATGGGTCCTTGGAAACTCTAGAGGTGGTTCCTCTCCATGGTATAGATTAGTTGGGGATTAACGGAGGAATTTAGAGTTTTGGATTTATTTCCCACATTTTGAGATCTGTGTGCTTTTTTATTACCCTAGTTTCGAGGCCCCTATGTACCTTTTTATGGTCAGGTTCGAGGCCCTAGCGTAAGTTGTATTAGCTGGGTTTGACGCCCTAGTGTACCTTCTATTATCTAGGTTTTAGGCCTTGGTGTGTATCCTTGGTCATGGTTTGATGTCCTAACTTACCTTTTAGCCTTGGTTCGAGTCTAGGCACACCTCAATTAATAGCGTTATAGTTCTGACTTAATGATTCTTTGGATTCTTGGGTTGCCTTTACCGCGATTTGAGTCTGTGAATGACCATGGAAAATCTGGAGGTGATCTAAAGCTTACATAGTAGTCCCTTAGCTCTTATGTGTATCCTTTTGGCTTATGGGGTCCAGTTAGGTATAAGTAAGATATTTACTTTCTATTCATTCTCTCTGTGGCTCGTGTGTTTCTTACTTATGATTTTTTGGTGCTATTTTTCTTCCTTGGTTTCTAATTATTTCCCTTTCCAATTTTCAATATTGCTTTTACTCTCCAAATTCAATAAACCTATGATGCATATTAGGTACTTGTTGTTTAGGTACTCATACTACACTCTAAATTTGTTTTCATGATACAGGTCTAATCACTTGTTGCCAATGGTTATATCGAGCCAATTGTGGGGACTTTCTGAGACGAGGGTAAGCTTATTGCATCTTTCCTCAACCTGTCTTTTTTCTATTATAGTGTTTGACTAATCCTTTGTTTTTAGACAAATTTGTATTTATTTTGCTCCACTTTTGGGACTTGTACTATTTTTTGTTGTATATATATTTGTTTTGTTCTTATATTGCACTATCTCATTTAATGTAAATCATGTATCACTTGTTATTTGATATTTCTACCATGTATGTTTGTTGCTTGTTGTTCCGGGTTACAGGTTGGCTTACCTACCGTTAGGTAATAGTAGGTTTCATCATGACTCGAGTTCTTGGGTTGTCAAAAGTTGGTATCAAAGCCAGGTTGGCAACTGTCACTTGTAAAGAGATAATGTCTAGTATAGTCCAATAGATCATTGCGGAGATATCCGTATCCAATCTTTGAGAGGCTACCATACATATTTAGGAAAATTATCTCTTTTGTATCATTGTTGTGCGTCATTTGTCTTATTGGTTTCTTGGAAGCTCAATTGTTCCACTCTTTCACATGATGGCTCACATACAAGGCTTAGCAAACAGAGGTGATGCACCCAAGCCATATGGTAAAGGCTTATCTAGGGGTGGAGGACGACCTTAAAGTTAAGTGAGGGCTGCAACACCAATCCAAAGAAAATAGAGGACTCTGCAACCGGTGGATCTAGGACCAACACAACCACCTTCCAGACCAGTTCTAGGTCTAGACTTGCAAATTGTTATCATTTAATTATTAGTTGTACTCGGGGAATGCAACAAACCTCATCTCTAGTTAGGCCAGCACCACAAGATCAGCCTGTGGCAGTGGCTCCACAAGTAGAGGTGCCCCTAGAATACACTCATGCCCAACCAATTATTGCAGCCGGGGCTTTGCCATTAGAGGAGAAAAAGATTATCGAAGTGTTCTTGAGATTGTCACTTTTGAGGTTTTCTGGGCTATTAGGGAGGATTCTCATGAGTTTTTGACTACTTGCAGTGAATGACTTCACACTTTAGGACTAGTGGAGTCGAGAAGAGTTTACTTCACAACTTATTAGCATAATAGGCTATCCAGGCTTCGGTGGTGTATTCATTGAGTGTAGACAAGATGGGTCACCTTCGGTATCATGGATAAAATTTTCTAAGACATTTCTGTCTAGATTCAAACCATAGTGTGTCTGAGATCGACTCCGATAATAGTTCTCCAGACTAAAGCAAGGCTTTATGACTACATCTGAGTATGAGGCTCGGTTTCAAGAGCTTTCTAGGCATGCTACGATGATATTACCTACTGACTAGGAGAAGGTTTGTTGTTTTGTGTCTGGTTTTAGTCTAAAACTACTGATTGAGACTGCGTCTATGGCTTCGGGGGAGGTCATTTCTGTCCTACTCTAGGTCCAGGGACTCCTATGATAGGCCTCACTAGCTAGCGATTTTAACAGGGTCAGTTAGACTAGATTATTCAGGTGGAACTTCAGGCTTCTGAGGGCGAGTAGTACAACCTAGGTGGTTGTGGTGCATATTATAGTTCCAAGGGTTCACATTTGGGTTCTTTAAGCCGTGGTGTCTGACCTTCTCAAAGTTAGCCTACTTAGAGTTATTTTTAGTGAGGCGTTCTTGATCATTGGTCCATAGAGTGTCCCTGACATCGGACGATTGCATTTGATCCTTATTCATCTCATCCAATGTCGGCAGTCTCACCCTAACTAGAGGCAGTGCCTAGGGTTAGGACTGGTAGGGTGGTCACCAAGAAGCTTGAGAAGGATCCCGATAAGGCAAGCCAAGTGGCATGATAGATGCATAGTGTAGAGTTGGACAGGGCCACCTATATGTAGCTCCAACTATAGTCAAGGCTAAGGCATCAAAATCTTTCATCACAACTATGATTCTTATATGCCATCGGCCTACCTCAGCTTTATTTGATCCAGGTTCTACTTTTTCATTTGTATTTGTATATCATGCTTCACGGTTAAGTATGTATTCTAAGCCTTTATCAGTGCCATCACGTGATTCGACCCTTATGGGTGATTATGTAGTAGTGGATCAAGTGTACAAATATTGTTTGGTGACTAAGCAAGGGTGTGCACTCGGGCTGATCTTACTAAATTGGATATATTAGATTTTGATGTTATCCTGACATAGACGGGTTATCTCCCTATTTTAGGGTCTTAGATTATTTTTCTAAGATTGTTACCTTAACCATGCATAGTGTCCCTCCGGTGGTGTTGCAAGGTTATTTTATTCACACATTAACCAAGGTTATCTCTTTTGTTCGAGCTTAGAGGTTGGTTGCTAGTTGTGTCTATCTTATTTGGCTTATGTGCAATATGTTAATAGAGAGATCCCTACAGTTGATTTAGTACCCATTGTGCGAGATTTCATTGATGTCTTCCCTACTAATCTACCTTGACTTCACCCAAAGCTAGATATTGAGTTTGTTATTAACCTCGATTCAAACACTTATCATATTTCTATTCCATTGTATCGTGTGGCCCCCACAGAGGTCAAGAAGCTCAGTGTTCAGCTTCAGGATCACTTAGGTAAGGGATTCATTCGACCGAGTGTGTCTCCTTGGGATTCCCCAGTTATGTTAGTGAAGAAGAAAGACGAGTCTATGAGGATTTGTATTGGCACCTGGTGAAGAAAAGTATCTCATGCCTCACATTGATGATTTCTCTGACCAATTTCAGGGTACCGTGGTGTTTTCTAAGATTGACTTAAAATTTGGTTACCATCAACTGAAGATAAAGGAAACAAACATCCCTGAGACCACACTTAGGACTTGTTACGATCATTATGAGTTCCTAGTGATGCCTTTTCGGTTGACTAATGCCTCGATGACA